>JAVQKI010305333.1:0-12024 GCA_036025975.1 Nematalosa erebi
CATTGATTCAGGGACCAGTGCACCAAGACTGGTATTGGATCAAATCCAAATGACACTCCACTGTGTCCAAGGCTGTATTCTCTCCCCATCTTCCCTACACAGACTTCACTCAGACACTCATGGGGATTCTGCTAAAACCATGCTGATATTTCAGAGCAGCTTTCAGAAAAGTCATGTGACTTCAGGGAAGCTCTTGTGCTGAGCGCTCATCTGCTCTCCACACACTCTGTATACCTAAGGCTCCATCCCTCCATGTTTGTCTAATCAGTTCCCATCCTCCTCAAGCTCGCTCTCCTTCTCAGTCTCCACGCGGACAAAACAGGGAAGGGCTGGGCAGGCCAGGCCACTGAGGCTTTCACAGAAGTCACATGGTTTCAGCAATGTCCTGGCACAGAGGTACAACACAGCCGCACAGAAGAGCCAATTTGTGCCCTGCTGCATTGGACTAACAGAAGCACTCATTCAGACTATTACTAGTGTGCTTGAATGTGAGTAAAAATGTAGGGAACCTTTATGAGCTCTCAGTGAACAATTGTAAGTTTGTACGTTTAGCCATAACAAAAACTTCATGCTGCTGCAATGACATCCACCTGCAGCAATGACTGATGTATTCAAACCCGCCCAGCATTTCTCAACAGATGATCTGAATCAGCTAGTATGTACAGTATATTGTGCAACACCTCCTTCACCAGTACCAGACCAGCCATTAAAAATATTCGAATAGGGCTGCTCGATTTTGGAAGAAAATAATAATAATGATTATTATGACCAATATAGAAATCATGGTGATTTAACATGATAATTCATTAACTTTCAAAACATGTGGCATTTATAACGCTGAAAAAGTTTCAACACAGAATTTCCTTTCCATTTCTCATAGCTTCCTTGCACTCAGCCCTTGTATTTGTGCCGACAGCCAAACCACAGCCGTGGGAATATCCGCCAACAACCCCAATCTCAAACCGTTTGATCCTGATTAAACCATTTTTGTGATTGTTGGGAGTAATCATAATCAAAGTTAGCATGAAGTATAGGGTGGTGCAATAAATCAATCATGCCTGCAGCATGTCCCTGCATTAACCTAGCTCCCTCTGCCCATTCAAAGACTTGAAACTTTGCAACCTTGATGGCACTTGTTTTATACGGTTTCTCCCACCATTACTGCCATTATGTGTTATACAGTACAAACAATTTTTCAATGACATTCTGTGGCAAATTAAAAAACATACTATAACATAACATGTAGTCCATCTCCAGCTCCTTGCTGACAAAATCTAATTTCTTTTCTAAATCTTTAAGTGAATTTACTGAAGTCCATTACTTTTTCCAGGCCTGAAAAATGGGCTTTTGAAATGTAAAGACTTTTCCAGGTTTACCATGACGGTGGGAACCCTGATTATTGTAATCATGTCAATGCGGTCAATGACTATGCTAACCAGACTGACTATGTAAAAACACTAGTAGTAATAAAGCCAGATGGAGTGTGAGAGCGGTGAGAGAGTAAAAATTGAAATTTAAAAAAATAAAAAAAATAAAAAGGAGGGAAGTGAACGTGCTCTACCTTCCACATGCCTGCGTACAGTCCATACAGCATTAGGGTTACCGGGCAGCTCAGACACAGCCATCTCTGACACCTGAAACACAAAACATATTTAAACAGCGGAACACCCCCCAAATCCCCCACTTCTCCCTCCTGGCTCGATATCCTTATGGATAGAGGTAGGTTGGGTGATCTTCGCAAAAATCTCTCCCAGAAATATATCTAAAAGTGTTATCCATACATTTATAATTTTATCTGCATTCCTTTTATGAACATGCTTTTTAAACAATTTATACGAAAATTATTTTTCTGTTGCTTATGTTTTTCTGTCTAGCACATGTAGAGTTTTGACTTACAACGGACCTCCACCTACGGTTTGTATAGACTGGCTTCACTAGTTTAATGCCATGGTTATCCGGTGGAGGCTGTTGTAGGTGGTGTGCATTATCTGAGGAGTTGAGAAACGCTTTCGTTTTGGTTTGCTTATATGCAAGGGTGCCATGTTTAATCCTTTCCAAGTTAATGCATACACCTCTCCTGATTCAATACTATTATGGATAAAGGAGTTAGAGGTGTGCATATTAAGGGGATCAACGCTTTTGTTTTGATTTTCGTCATGCAAAATAAACTTCAGTACAGCGCATTTTGGGTCAAATTTTTAAAAATCAGAACTCAGAAGCCTTTGTGTACGGAATCAAATGAATGGCAATAGTATTTTGTGTTTGTAAAAGATTTCTGCAGCTGTACAAAACAGTCTGTGCTTGCACAAACAAACTTTATACCTGTAGAATTTTTTGCGCATGTACAAAAAAACATTTGTCTTCGTGGATATGATTTGTATGCCTGGAGCAGTTTTGTAGCTGTGAAAATAGACAGAAACTTTGAAAGTGCGACATCTAGCGTTTGCTAGCAACACTGGATTTTCAAGTTACAAGAAATTTTTACGAACACAAGTCATTTTTACAAGTACTAAACTGGCAGTGTTTTGACATCCGCTTTAAAAAAAAAAAAAAAAAAAAAAAATCTCGCCGATTGGCTTTTCAGTGTTTAAACAGAGCCAAATCAGCACATCACATGACTATTGACAATCAGCGGCGCACATGACTTGTTGGAAGGAATCGGTCTGAACGGCGCAGCAACAGGTGGTAGGGAGAGTGGATCAGTGGTGGAGAATGGCTCAAGAATAAGTAAGTATAAGGTGTTAACGTGAAAACTGTTTAGTAACTTGAAAATCCAGAGTTGCACGCGAACGCTAGATGTCGCACTTGTCAAAGTTTCTGTCTATTTTTGCAGCTACAAAACTGTTCCAGACATACATATCATATCGTTTTTTGCACATGCACAATATATTTCTACAGGACAAAATTTCCTTGCACAAGCACAGATCGCTTATACAACAGGTACAACATTTGTTTGTACTTGCACAGATTGTTTGTACAGCTGCAGAACTCTTTTACAAACACAAAATACTATTGGCATTGATTCCATATTTGTGTGTGATCTCATTTCAAAGAAATTGTTTATAACTTCTGCACAGACGTGAAAAGGGTATACGCGTGTATTTCAAACTTGTGAACACAAACACAAACAGAATCTGTGAAAACATACCTCCAGCCCATGTCTCAGCACTCTTAAAGTGGATCTGGGGCCTCGTCCACAGGCCACGTAGAGCTGGGGGGTGTCCTCATTGGCCAGATCTGCAATCTACACACACACACGGACAAAGGTCAGGGGCAGCATTGACTTCACATAATTGGGTTTAGTGTGCGGAGGAGATGGACTCTGGTATCAGAATAAAGTAGCTCTCTCCAGCATGCAGTCAGAGAAGAGACATGAAAGATTCATCAGAAAAGCAGAGTCCATGAAAATAAGCAGCGCAAATACACATTAAGAAATTAGGAGATAACATTTTGGGAGCTGAACAAAGCCAAAGTGAGCTAGTATAAGGTAATTCAATAAAGTAAGTAAGTAACAAAGAAAGCGTAGCATGACGCTTCTTCACATGAGAAGCTCAACCACAGACACGTTAGCAAGCACAAAAGTGATTGCTAAATATGCACTTGAAAGTAGTGCAACACCACAGTGTGATAGTGGTTGGTTTTGTATGGTGAGGTTTAGTGAAGAAGGCGATGGTCTCAGTTTGCATGCAAAGATAATTATAAAAGTGTCAAAAAAAAAAGCCTAACAAAACTCAGAGGAATAATGACTCAGAAAACGAGAACAGCAATTACTGACACCACAGGAAGTTGTTTCTTTGACCAGTATTGCAGTGTGATGTGTCAACATCGTTTCACAACAGGCAGAAAGCAGTGTATTTAAGAAAAAAAAAAAGGCAGAATTCTGTTTCATGTAAATGCCATACCGCGGGGTCGGCAAACTTTTTGAAATGCTGTGCCAAACGCAAACACTAAAGGAATCCAAATGAAACAACTTAAATTTCACACATTAACATGGAAGCTACAGGCAAACTTGCATAATGGGAAGCGCATTTCGGATTTTTGCAAATATCTGCTGCGCACCATCGGCAGTGTGAAACCCTGTGTGTGACAACTGCCGTACGCGTGCCAGGAGTAGCCCAACCCTGCCATACACTCAGCAAACATAGGATAAATAAAAATACTGTGTGCAAGTTAAACGTGATTTTTTTTTTTTTTTTTTTAAAGAGGTGGTGTGCATGTGATATGCAACCCGTATTGGAGAAGAAAAAATAGAAAGTGAGATTCAAAGGATTATAAACACACTTCACTGTGCTAACTATTTAGAGGACAATTTGGACACAGTAAACAAGTCAATAGGACTTTTCAGGAAAAAGAGGACAACCTGAAAGGTCTGTAGAATTATACCTGAACAGTATTAGTAGGCAAAGACAAGAAATAGTTCTATTACTCTTTCCTCTAAATTTCACAGATACTTTCATACAAGTAAAAAAAATATGCTCAGATTCATTTCAGGTAAATATGGCTAGATCGTTTAATATTGTTAATATTTTTGCACTTGAACAGCAACAACCAAAAGCCAATCACAGAAATTATAAAAGTTAAAACTTTGGAGGTGTCACGTACGACTTTTCTCGAAGGGCACTCTCTAAAACAATAGCTAGGCAAATGTGCATTTTGCTACATGTATTTCTTTACATCAAACCAGAAAAAAATCTCTCGTAACGTCACAAAACCTGCGGCATTTGTTAATGATAGGGTCACATGAATCAAAGAAGAAAATTGCTTCACTTGAGAAATATTTTTTGTAAGAGCACAACGTACAAATCACTTTTGCGATACGTTATTATTTTGCTGCTCTGAAAATCATATGCTTCGAATTTTTTCACTTTCTTTTCTATTAAGTAATTAAAATGGGTGTGTTAGCATAATTGAAATGGCTGCACTAAACATTCAAAATCTACTATCTTCAACATCAAAAATATATCACTACAAAAAAGAAAAGAAAAAAAGCACAACCCAAGACCCAGGGCTCACCTGACAGGACATGATAGGTGACAGGTTCTCTTGCTCGTCCACCAGCACCAGGTTCTTCAGAGGCCGTGGTTGGAAGAAGAAGGTGTCGCCCTCCTCCAGAGGCATGGCTGAGGAGAACTCAGGCTCCTCATCGTCATCACCCAGGTGGGCAATCTGGTACAGGTAACTAACACACACACAAACACACACAAACCAAAAACATTAAAATGTGTCTAATACAATTAATTAAGGAGTAGTTAATGAAGCTAACCAATGCACACCTTAAGAACCGTGACACATGTTAATTAACATGTTAAAATGTTCAACAATCAATTTGGGATATAAATGTTTCTCTAACTTCTGTGTGTCATCCTTAACTTGTTTGTACACTCATAAAAAATAGCTTTGGGCATAATGAGGGAGTCTACATCCTAATTGAAGGACTATGTGTTTTTAAATGTTGGCAGATATTGGCAACCGACACACACACACACGTTCTCTTTAAAGCATCACTAGACACTAGACGGATCCTTTTATTTTCTCAAGCAGTTAATCCTGGCAGTCTTCACATCAGTTTTAACGGTATACATAAAGGACAGATGAAAACCTGCATGAAATGTGCAGTTCTGTGTACTGGGCAGAAACACGTGCAGTGGAAGAGAATTTCTTTCCTCTTTTACCCCAAGACTGCTGACTTGACTCTCAAACATCAGTTAGCATGCTCCAAAACCTCTTAGTCTTACTTTGAACAATATGGACTTGAAGTCCAATTGTACTGAAGTCCAGTCTCCCACAACATAACACACACAAGTCAAACAGCTCACTCACTGGTTGCCAAACTCCGTAGCCACAAACAGGAATCCTGTCTTCAGCACACACATGGCTGATGCAACAGGGATGGTGTCAAAATACTTCAAGCGAATTTCTGTGACCTAGAAGATGTAAAAAGTGAACACATTTACTGCAATAAAAGTAAAGAAGCCTGTAAAATCAGTGGGAGTGTAGACTGATGTGGGCTGAGATCAGATTCATATATGTTCTCTCCAGCAGCAGGTCAGAGAAGAGACATGAAAAAAATCATCATATTCATTCCCGAAAATCTCAGTCTAAAAAGACTGAAATGTATCACTATTTATGACCTATTTAACCTCAAGCTTTTGTCTGGGGTTTAAATCTCAGTATCAAGCTGAGGTAGCGCCTTCCAGGCTGATAAATGATATTATAATGATATCAAATGAAAAGCTTGTCTGTCTTCTCGGTCACAGAAAATAATGCATAGTTCTTGGCCTTGCATACTCACCATCTCCTCATCAGTCTCAAGTGTGACCTTGAAGATGTCTCCCTGCTCTGTTTGGGCCAGGAAGAAAAACATGGACTTGGTCTTGTGTGTGGCCGAGCAGACAAAAATCATGCCTCTCTCTGGGTCGTCGAGGTCATTCTGCGATAGATCGAAGCACATGAGGCCACCCAGACATAAACAGCATAATTGCAAATGTCTTTCTACATTAAATAATGCACAACTGTATCAAGTTAAACATGTCTAAGGGTATAAGGCTACATTCAAACCTATTAGACATCTACATTGCAACTTAATGTTGTTTGTTCAGTTTGAACTTAACTCTATTGACTTAGTATAATCAAATGATGTAGCCAAGAGGGACGTTGAGATCAGAGGTGTTTAAATTCTCTTCATGGATCAAAAGTCAGAGAAGAGACATGAAAAAACTCATCATTTCTGCAACGACAGCAAGATGATTGTGACATTTGAGACCCTTAATGTCTTCCCCTGCCTCCCACCAGGCTCCACCAGACACTCCAGAGGTTGGGGCTCCTGCACCCCACTTAACTCACCCTTCTGCGTGGGATGGGGCAGCGGATGTCAGGCTGGTCCCCAAAATTCTTGTAGGTGATGTAGTTCTCTGAGCAGATGAGCACTCCACTAGGGCCGTCTGTTCCTCCAGGGACTGTGGAAGGGAGAAGGGACACGAAAGTGAAAACCAGCCCTGACGTCAGTGAAACGCTCCATTAGCCAAACTACCGATAGCCAAAGAGGAGCCAAAATTCTATTAGAGAGTCTCAGGGGAATTGTTCTCATTAGGGTGTTTATTACTGTTACTAACGATTTTCTTTACCGTCAACACAGCTAACCTACTTGGCCAAATTCATTCTGGGTAATGATACCTTGGATAATCCCTTGAGTAAAAGTCACTAAAAGCAGTAGTGTATTCTCTCTTACACTCACAAGCTGTTCTATTTGGACAAAATGAGATTGCAGGAAATATCTTAAAGGTGCCCTACCACACAAAACCCATTTTTACCTGTTGTTTTTTAAAACATGATGGGTCCATATGAGTTACATGGTGCATGTCAAAATGCACTGTCGTCTTTACTGTCTGCAATAACCAATGAAGACACATCAGGCCGATACGAAAAGTTTGATTGTGTTGCATTATTCTGCCTATCTCTAAGCCACTGGCAGACAGCACTGAATTATCCCCAATCCATGCTATCCTGTATCTGATAAGTGCCCACCCCACAAACTACGCCAGGTCACTAAATATCCATGAAATGAAGAGAAAAGGTTTCCATTTACAATCTCCAATCAGCAGATGTGCGTATCATTTCTTTCTCAGTTTCCTATGAAATGCAATATTTCAAAAGGTTTTGTTCTTCCCATACAATTGTGACATCAGTGAACTAATGTAAATATATCCACTTGCGTGCTATCAAAGCAATGCATCTCTGAAAAGCTACAGCAGCAAAACAGAGTACAGCACATCATCATAGGCACAGAAATTTTATTTCTTTAGGTTATAGAGGATCCTGATAAGGTCCCTTGTACCGTTTAAGCCCAATTAAAGTTACATACCATATTTAGAGACCTCAGAGAACAATATAAAATACTCTATAGATATATGGCAGGCCACCTTTAATGTGTGGATTTACACATTTTATAATTTTATCTTGATCAAAATTGAGTATTTCCCCCAAGTTGACTTGTACTAAAACATACTTGGAATGCAACTGGGGATAGATAGATAGATAGAAAAATAAATTAATAAATAAATAAGACACGTTATAATCTACTTTTGGAACCACTATTATTGGGCTTACGGAAGGAAGTAAATGTGTGACATTTCTCAAAACCAAGACACAGAAATATCACACAAGCCTGGGTGTGGGAGATAGTGTTAGATATCTAGGTAGGTGAAGCACCTGTGATGAGGAAGTTGCCATGCTCCTCCAGTGCTTCGCTGTACTTGCGCACCACATGGTTGAGACCAAGATCAAGCTCATAGAACGTCAGGGTTTGCTGTGTGTTTGCTGCAGCCTCGCCAGTGGGGTCATTATCTGCCTCCTATGAGATGGGAAAAACACATGATTCACACAAGATATTGAGCCAAGGTCATTCCAAGGGAACAAATGTCCTAATGCATACCATGCGTGTTTGCATGTGTTGGTGTGTGTATGTGTGTGTGTGTAAAACCCATTCTACTTTCCAAACTGTAAAAAACAAACAACTATTGGCAGATGACACAAATTTTGAAAATATATTTAACTCAGGTTAAGCATGTCTTTTACATAGGATTTCTGCGCTTACAACAGCCGTTTATGCGCTGCTCAATAAATGCTGAGATCAGAGGTGTTTAACTGTCTCCAGCTATACAAGTCAGAGAAGAGACATGAAACTCATCACTTCATCAGCACTTCACAAGTTTGAATGTATGCAAGACTCATGGACTTAGTATGTAGAACAGAGGTTCCCAACTTTTAGACTGCTGAGGCCCAAATTCAATGCTGAAAACCTTCTGAGGCCCACCCAAACTTTTGGCCCATTAATTCTAACTGAGACGAGAATGAGATTTCTTCATTTTGACTGCTCAAAATTACTTTGAAAAATGTTGTCGTTGTTAAGACTTTTCAAATATAGATCTCACGAGGCGAGAACGTTGAAAACATAGGCCATGGTGCGTATTTTTCCACCTAACAACCACTGTTCCTTGATAAAGTTTAGCTGCGAGCATTACCCATAATAACAATACAACTTTGTGCATAAAAATGTTAGTTGAACTGCAGATTGAAGGAAAGACTAATATTAACTTAATTCATTTTAATGTGAATCCCTTTTGGATATTGTTCGCTAGAACTATTCAATCATTTTTAGTAATCATGATATTTATTTTATTGGAAGCCTCCCAAGGCCTACCTTCAATACCTTGGCGGCCCAAAGGTTGGGAACCACTGATGCAGAAAAAAAGACTCCTTGGAGGCACAGGAACCAAAGGATGGATCATTAAAGGACAAGTTCGGTTTTTAATACTTAAAGCCTTGTTTTCTGATCGTTTATGATGAAATACAATGATTAAGACTGAAATTTTGACAAATGACTGTTTTGAGAATTTTCGGCTGTTGCAATAGCAGCCCCCCCACCTAGAGAATGGCTGCATAGGTTCAGTGCTGCTATCGTTCATAAAACGCATTAAACCTTCGTTTGTAAAGACGTCAAACTGAACGAGTGGTCAGTAATGTTCATTGATACACTGACACGAAAATCGCTGCGTTCCAACTGTTTCCAACAGGTTTTAGACCATTCATTCTCAACTGTGGATCTACTTTTTCAAACCCATGTATGCTTACGCCCAAGAGTTTGAAGCAATACAAGCTGATGGAAGTTACAGTACATTTCGCGATTATTTTTGTGTCAGCACATCATTGAACGTTACCGAACACTCAGTGAGTTTTAAGTCTTTACAAATTAAAGTTTAATGCCTTTGATTAAAGATTGCAGCACTGAACCTATGCAGCCATTCTGTAGGTGGGGATGGTACTATTGCAACAACCGAAAGTTCTCAAAACAGAGGCTTTCGTCAAAATGTCAATCTTAATCATTGTATTTCATCATAAAAGATCAGAAAACAAGGCTCTCAGTCTTAAAAACCGAACTTGTCCTTTAAATGGCCCGAGAACAATGTTCCCAACATTCTGCACTGAAAAATGACAGATGCCTAATAAACAGCATGCCGAAAACAGCAAGGTGGCTGTGTGAAGTCTTGGGAATGTGCTCCATCTACTGCCTACTTTAGGAATTGTCAAGTGCAGACGTCATGCAGACGCACGTCATGCAGCCACAAGACAAGCCGCATGGGCAAGGTAATGAGTCCACATCACAGCACCTCTAGTTCCAGACTAACAAATCACTACAAAACATTTCATACGTCACTTGAAGGGGTGAATGGGAACCATAGCAAAACAATGCAACCGCTAAACCTGGCCTAGCTCTCACCTCATAGTCCATTTCCAGACAGGCGAACATGGGGTTCTCAAAGCCCACGTCCACCCCCACCACATGGTACACCAGTGTGTTGGCCTTGTGTGCCTCCAGTGGGGAGGAGATGGTGAGGCGGGCTGCTGCATCTCTGTTAAGGATGTATACCAGCTTCTGTTTCTCTATGGCACCTGATGGTCAGAAAAAAAAGGGTGGGTGGGTGGTTGGTGGTGTAGAGCAGTCAAAATTACAGCAGTTTCAGAAGCTAACAAAGTACAACAGACAATTATTAATAGCACTGTAGGTCTTAATCAGAACGTTCAACAGGGTCGATTTTCCACAAGAAGTGTAAATTCCTGGAGCTGAAGATGTAGAGGATGCACAATAATATCTTAGCTTCAAGGTATGGTACGCGATTCTGGAAAAACAATCAGAGCAAGCTGCATTTTGAAAATACACAAATCAAAAGTCCCAACCCCTCTCTCTCTCAGGCATCCTCTGTAGCTATTTGTTCGTCATTTTGTATATTGAATGTTATGCAACAGCTGGCAACATTAAACCTCTGCAATGGTAAAATCTCGCTGAGAATCTCTGGTGTGAATCGTCCTTATAAGAACAGGAGGAACAATGTGATTCCAATCATGTGTTCTTGGGGAAATAACTTTCTCCATGTGCATCGAACTATAAATGCTGAGATCAGAGGTGTTGAAATTCTCTCCAGGAAAACAGGTCAGAGAAGAGACATGGAAAACTCATCACTTCATCAGCACAATATACACAGACTGATTTCCCATGGGGAAAAACAGCCTTTGATGCAATGGGATCTGCAAACTATCACTGAATGTGCTCACTGGTCGGAAGTGAAAATTTGGTCGTCTTACTACAATCAATGACGCACTCACAAATTCTTATCAAAATCTGAGACGGTGAAGCAATATTTTTTTTCCTGGATTCTGTCTGATTTGGTGAGACTGGAAGGACCCAATTAGAGAAACAGGAAAACATTGGGGAAGAGAGTAAACACACACTACTTAATCTCCAACAACTTACCGATCATGACCGCTCTGCCCTTTGGATCCACAGCCAGGAACTGGCCAGGGACAATGCGTCTGCAGCCACTCTTGCCGAAAGTCTCCTGGTGCACTTTCTCAAACATGTTTTTGGATGGGTGATACTCCAGGATCACAATACGGCCTGAATCACTGCCCACCACTATGTAGTCTGTACAGAGAGCATTGAGTAAAATACCCTTCTACTGTACAAGCAATAATGACAAGGCTTCACTGTGACAATCACGAAGAGGCGGCACATAGCAAAACAAACCAATCTAACCAAACTATACATTAGTAAGTTTACAGTAAGTAAGTTGTTGAAGCACTGTTGCAGACTTCTGGAGCAGAAGAGCAGCACTAGGTACTGTGCAATCTGGTCTGGTAAAGTTTCAAAAAGGGGTACTTATTACAGGTACAACTGCTATTAAACTGTCATCAAAGTGTTTTGCACCTTTATTTAGAAAATCATGTGATGCAAAGTAAGGTTGCCCGATAAGACTGCATAGTTTCAAAACAGGGTCCAAAAAGTTTCTGGTTTGTTGTGAAATACAACTCTAACACTGACTGTATGGTATGGCATGTGTCGTCATCTTCAATGTAATCATCCCTCATATATCTGAACTGAGACAAAATGCTTAGTACAACCCCTGGCAAAAAATATGGAATCACCAGTCTTTGATGAGCACTCAGTCAAACATTTTATTCTGTAGATCA
>JAVQKI010306019.1:0-10035 GCA_036025975.1 Nematalosa erebi
GCTCACTTGGGTATTCAAAGCATGATAAATCAATGAGACATTAGTGTGGATTTAAACACAGGTTCATCCCAGGGCCCTTTGTGCAAGCACCTAGGTTTCACAGACAGCTGGGAAATAAAGTCAAAATTCAATTCTTCCTCAAATCCATGAATCAGTGATGTTCAGTATTGATCCATAAATGGAAATGTTTAATACAAGCTTACACTTTAATTTGAGTGGAAAACACTTTAGTGCAACATTAATTTCAGATCAAAGTGCGATCAATACGTGCTCCCTCTTCATGTTAAAATTTAAAAAAAATGTACGGCATTAATCCTTTAGGGTCTGGATGCTCTAAAAAAAAAATCTGGGCTAATGGGAGATGCTTGAAATAGCGTGATGTAGGCTAGGCTACGTGCACATCATCCTGTGGATTTCCTGGATGACATGTCTCACGGTCATTCACAGAGAATAGTAGTAGACAGTTCATGGAGGCAGGGATTAGAGAGTTAATTTAGTCCATGTGCTTTACAATCCCCAGCACTCGCCTTGGACTAATCCACCCGAGAGACTATTAATGGCACAAATATATCAACAGTTCCGTTAGGGCGGGCACTGACCCAGAGGGTGTAGAGAGGGGGTGGTGGGTCTAGAGGGATGGGGGTGGAAGTGTCGTGGGTGTGAGCTGAGCATGTAATGGTTACAGTGCTTGTTGACCTTTCTTTTGTCATCATTGTTTTTTTTTTTTTTCCTAAATCAGATGTTCCATCTGTTTGTATTGTGGTATATCAGCTTTGGCAACACTGCTTATTGGGAGAGGGATAGAGCAAGAGCAAGAGAAGCATGCAGAATGCTCTAAGCAGCAGGATCACAAAGGCTACTTTTCCATAGTCTCGCCCAATAAAGAGCTTTCCGGAAGGAGCAGACTAAGGCAGGAGGCTTCTGCAGTAAAGAATGCCTCTGAATGAGGTGTGGCTCGGCCGAATGCTCCGTCTGGCCCCAACGAGCGCTGTCTGATCCAAGGGTGAGATAATTAAAGCACATAAATCTTTGGTAGGAGAACAAAACATCCATTTAGAAAACTATTACACGGACAATTCTTTGCCCCACTGCCATTTCTGATGACTCTGTCATAACAGTTAGCAGGGTGGAGAGATTTTAGCAGGGAGAGGGAAGAGAGAAGGAATCATTTGTTCTGAAAGTGCCAATCCCTCTTGTCCCTGTGTGCAATCTGCAAAACAGAGCAGAACGTCTCTGCAGTTTTGTGCAATCTGTATGATGTACTTGTTTATGTTTGACCACCAAACACTGGCCTTACTGCCCTGTAAGTGGAGAAACTGGCAATAGCTCAAGACCTCTGAACCATTAAAGATGACCCTGAGCTTATCTGCCAGCAATTCACATCTTTATTTCTCAACCTATTACAACTTTTCTTTCACTTTATACATTTTATGCTTGCAACCAGACCAAACACTTATCAAAAAAGTAAAGCAGCATAAATTCCACACATACGAAGCTAGGCCATGTTGAATAGTTCTGATGAAAGCATGCAAATCCACCCAGAGTCTCCGACTAGCTGGCAAGATGCTGAGAGGTACCATATGTCCTCTTAAAAACCTGGTTGAGCTTAGCAATGAATTTCAAAATGAATGCTGCTGGGAATTACTTTAAAAAATACAAATGAATAAGTAAAATACTTAGATGATGTATTACAGACTGGACTTTCTTAGCCTTTGAATGCACTTCAATTGATTGAATTAGTATTCCAGAGTGCTGTATTAAAATGCATCTATTCTCTGGACAGAACTTCAGAGGAGCTGACACACTGAGTGAAAAATTCAACTAGTCATCGAAGCATACCACCTGGAAAATCACTCTTCATCTAGAGGGAAAAAAAACATTACAGGTCTACAGATATCACTGACAGGTTTTGACTGTGAATCCATTCACAGTAAAAACCACAGATTCATACGGCAACACATTTGAACTGTGCCGAAAAAAAGAAAACATCTCCATCTTGAGATTTTTACCCGCTAGCCTGTCCCCTGTTTACAGCTCAGCGAACAAAGGGATGGATGGATCTGTAAGTCACATGGGTCTCCCGTGTCGAGGGATGTCCTCGAATACGCCACACATGGGCTATGGCAGCAGTCCAACTGGCTGTCCAGCCGACTGAGCGCAGGGACAGGAATAGTGTCCAGACGGAGTGAACTGCCCCGACAGGCTCATCAACAAAATGGTGTTAGAAGGGGTCAGTGTGAACAGGCTGCCAGTCACCATTAGCTGTCGTGATCACAGGAGGAGTTAATCGGATTGAGAGGTGAAGTCAAACTTATTACAAATCACTGAAGGGAAAGCGAGAGAGTCACACAATAAAAGACAACATTTGCTAAGACTCTTACTTAGGGGGAAAAAACACACTCCATGAAATGCTGTTGAGAATAATTCCATTTGAGGAGGATCAGCAACATAACTGCAAAAACCTCGAGCCATCTCCACTTCAGAGCTGAAGGTGTCACCAAATGAGCTTCTGACTTGTACAGCCGTGATGTTAAATCCATTCTTATTGATTTTGCGAGGTGACTTGCAAGCCCACGAAATGCTCTGCCAGAGTTCTTTCCAAGAAAACCATCTAACCAAGACTAATTTCAGAAAGATCCAAACACTATTCCATCACACAGACAGGAATATCTGTGAACAGGAAGAGAAGACACCAACTGGCACTCTCACACTAGGCTGGTTTGACCAGACTCATTCAGTGTGTGTAGCGAATCTGGCCATTCTCCACTGGGAGATGTGTCCAATCCAGCATTACAATGTGGTTGCCTGATTGCCTGATCACTTCCCACTTCAACACTAACCTTTATAAACTCTTATACCACTGCTTAATCAAATTTCCTATTATGATGCGGTATTTAGAACGTGAATTATTTTTAGATAACTGCACACCTTTGAAGAAGATTCACTTTTTCTGGCCATATTACACGTGCATATCAATTCGCCAAACTCGATGTGAAGTTTAAATGAACTGTCACGTTAATAAAGGGTTACAATTTAGCAGCCTGACCGACGTTCATTAACCAATATACGCACGGCGCGATGTCCATTATCCCTTAGGTAACTTAATGGTTTTAGCTCTGTTTTTACTGACAGCATTTTATGTCTTATGTATACTTTGATGTCTTATCGTTTACATCTAACATTTTCGTTTCGTTGACCAGTTTCCAAACTGGCATCTCAGTAGAATGAAAATGAGGAGAGTCCTGGTCTGGTTCAACCCAAGCTACTCCGACACCTGAGGGCTACTGAATTCACTTTAAAACTGCCAGGCGACACCTGAGGTATCCAACTACCTGGTTCTTTAGAATGCCATGTGGAGGACTCATTATTTTTGGGCTTGGACTTGGACTAACTCACACTTCCTGGACCAGATACTTTAATGAGTGCAACAGCAAAGAGAAATGGGAGGAAACCATGTAAATGGGATTCAATTCCAGATACTACCAAAAAAAAAAAAAGAAAGAATCAACAACAGATTGGAAGAATGAATGGGACAGACAAAAATGGGGCCCATGAGATCACATCAGCAGAGAGGGCATGGTAATATGGCACGCTTTTTTTGGTTGGAGACATCTGGTCCGAGACGCTCATTAGTGAAAATCGCACCCGGCCAGTGCCAAACATCATGCAACAGAAGCCAGCAAATGAATCTATCCGACCACCCCACCCAACAGCCTGGCCTTCATGTTGTTTTTAAAAATGTGTTACTCATACACCCATAGACACACAGATAATAGCAATTATACAGCACTGCAGATGCCAATGACTTCAGGTACATATGGGTTTGTGTGTGTGTGTATGTGTGTGTGTGTGTGTGTGTCTGAGATGAGAGCTGGGTTTACAACAAAGCCTTGGAGTGGGCGCTGTTGCCTGTGCCCAATGGTCTCAGTGGACTGTGGAGAGAGCGGGCCCAGGCGGTGGACGCCATCTGAGTGGGTGGGCACAGAGAGGGGCCAGAGGAGATGAGTGTCCTGGGCCCCAGCCTGGCTGCTTTGGGTCTGGGGCTGGGCATGGCACCACGGCAGCTCAGCACGGGAGTGTGTGTGTGTGTGTGTGTGTGTGTGTGTGCGCATTTGAATAATTTTGTATGTATTTATGTGTTAGGGGGGGATGGGGGTAAACAGTTAAATGTGTTTATACACTTCCCACCACTTCACACACTATGCAGAGAGGCAATGTTCTTGCATGTTCAGACTGTTGGCAGCGCACTGCGTTTTAAGGCACTGCGTGAGTCTGTGCGTGTGTGTGTCTGTGTGTGTAAGTGTGGTCAGCATACCATGTGGGACAGCTCCTTTCTGGCTGAGCGAAGGGGCAATGACGTGAGAGTCACCAATCGCACCATTAGTTCAGTCTAGTCACAAGCCAAAGCCCCATGCAGACACACACATGCACGTACGCACGCACGCACTCGCTCACTCACACAATCCCACGTACTCCCACTCACAGCACCACACACACACACACACGTCACCGCCTCGTAACAATCTCTAAAACAGGAAGTGATTTTAATCACCATGGCCTGAGTCACTTCCCCTGTCACCTCATAAAGCCCAGAGCTGTGTCCACTTCTCCCTTGAGCCCTCTCTCTCTTATTATCCATCTCTCTCTCCCTCCCTCTCTCTCTCTCTCTCTCTCTCTCTCTCTCTCTCTCTCTATCCATGACTCTCTCTCTACCTCTCTCGATCCATCTCTCTCTCCATTCCGCCTCTCCATCACTTTCTCTTTACCTCCATCCATCGAGACCACCACAGTCCCTGTCAGGGAGCCAAAGCATAAATCCAGCAGCACAGCCTGGGTCATAATGGGCCTGACTAAATCTAACACTGCAGGCCGCGCTGGCTCCCCCACAATGCCACCAAATCCATCATTACACGGGTAATGGCTGCTGCAACCTTGTCCTTGCTCCGTCACTGTATGAACTCACACACACACACACACACACACACATCTGCTCACTAAGGCTAAAGGCTCATACACACACACACACACTTAAAAAGCCCCCGCACGCCCTCACACTCACACATGCTCTCACACACTCTCACTCTCTTCAGGCTGGGTGTTTGGTAGACTACAGGACAATGAGCTGGCCGTGCCCTGCCTCATTGCGATCCTTTGTCTCTGGAGGGTATGTGCGTGTGTGTGTGTGTGTGTGTGTGTGTGTGTGTGTGTAATGGTCATGTGAATTCAAAAGTGTGAGTCAATCTGCTGTCCCATTCTCTCGCTCTCTCTGGCTGCCTCTCTCTCTCCACCAATCTATTCTTCCTTCTCTTCCTTGGTCTCTCTGCTCCTAACCTGCTTGTCCCTTCCTGCTACAACCCCCCCATCAAAAACCTATAGAGAACCTAAGTCACATGTTTCCCCTTTGACTCAGGAAGTATCAAATATGCTTTCCATAGGGGACAAGACAGGAACAAAAAAAAAATCAATTCCATGCAGGAAATTTTGGATCAGAGCATTCATCATCAATTTTGTAAACAGATGAAATACTCCAGATCCCATATGGAAGATCAGTATGGGATAGGAATATATATGGATTCCCAGTGGAGACCAAGCTAAAATGTCTGCTAAGGGATTGGATGGCTTAGCCTCTTCCTGTCATGTGACCATTTGTCTAGAATGGCATGAGTAAACAGGACACAAATGCTATATGCTGATGACTTAGCTGTAAGAAACAGCTCATTTGGTTATTGCCAATACCAATACAACTTACTGGTAGTTTTTTCCAATCACTTGAGGTCCCCTTGAGATATATTTTGTGTTGAGCTGCAATGCTCAAATAAAAAGTACGCCTTTGTGGCTGATGGAAACAGTAAAGCGAAGTCAATGAGCTCTCCCACGGCACACGTGGCGAGGAACTTGAGGAGCACGTTTATGTCGGTCAATAAGGATCCTTTAGGGGACGCTAGCTCCATCCCATTCAGAATCCATTACAATAACACACACTCTCATTCATTCAATCTTTCTCACTCCACACACACACCCTCCCTTTTTTCATGAGTGATGTGTGCATAGATCTGCAGCTGAGGAGGGTGGGGGTCAGATGTGGTGGTAGCGGTGGAGTAGCAGAGGCTCGGGTGGACATCCATACATCTTCCTGTAGCGTTAGCGGCTAACGCACACTAATAGGTTGCCACTTCCCCCCTGGGCAGCACATTATCGGGGGGGAAGGGCGGGCGGGGCTGATTTGTGGTGCAGTGCCGGGCACCTCCTCAATCCCGCTAACATGGTTTGTTAGGGCCTGACAGGGCCCAATTGGATATATGGGGCGGCGAGGTTGGATATTACCGCAGTCATTGAATGAGCTTATGACTGCTTCCCTTCCAACACACTCTTATGACCCACCACCCCCACCACTACTGCCCTGCTTCATCAGTCGCCTTTATTAAAACACTATACAACATGTGGATATGGGGATAGGTTTTGTGGTCACAAGCTTTTCATCTTTAACACACACACACACACACACACACTACCCCCCCATCACCACCACCCCTTGCCCGACTGCCTCCCTGAATACGCCCTCTCCGCCTTGCCTCAATGGAATTTATACATGGGTTGAGTGATAAAGCAAAGTCTTAAATTTAATCAGGAGAAATATTTCGGCAGGAGCAAGCTGATAAATAATTCAGGAACGAGTTCGACAGCGCAGGCAGTAGTGGCAGGCAGGCAGGCGAAGCTTGGGCTGTGGGAAAGAAGAAGGGGGGAAAAAAATGACACCGCGGGGCTGTTAAAAAGGTAATGTCATTCTGCGGCACCACCGCACGAGTGGCTGCTTCATCTGTGCCAGAGAGAGAGAGAGAGAGAGAGAGAAACAGAAAGGCAGTGACAGAAAAAGAAAAAGAAAGAAGGAAGGAGGGAGGAAGAACATGAGTGAAAAGGTGTCAGACAAAATAGACTGATAGCCTTGATAGAGATGAAATTCAACAGAATCCGTATGCCTGTTCTCTTAACTGTCACAGGAAAAGATCACCATGAACCCTTTAAGGCTGGCTTATGCTTAGACTCATACAAATCGCATGGGCAGATAAGTAGAATATCTCCCTGCACCAATAAGAAGCCTAGAGACATTATGAACCAACCAGACTGATGCTGCAGACAAGCACATACCCAGAGCTTCTCAACTAGACAGACAGACATCCCATCTGAACGGCTTATAAATATATAACAACTCTCAATTGAATGAAGTCAGTCAAATAACAAACAATGGCGACAGCCACTAAAACATGGAGCTATTGTTTGTTGTTGTTTTTATCTAATCGAAACGCATCAGGGTGTGCGCTGTTACGCTGCCCAGTGCCAGCACAGATGACGGGCCAGGTGTGGAAAGCAGTGGTACGGTTTGTTTGGGGTCAGGCAACGGAGGGGCGATCTGTTTGTGCACTGCAGCTGGGATGAAAGCGCCCGGGCCCGATTAAATATTGAAGAGGAGCACATCAGGAGGCCAGGCGGGCAGGCTGGACTCCTGCCACAGCAACAGCACACAGCAAAGCACCGCTAGCAAGTGCTCGGAACACAGCCTCACCGACGGCACAGAGAAATACAGATGAGAGACTCTCAAGAGCAGAACTCAGAGAGCAACATTTTAATGGTAAAACAGCCAAATAAAATTGAGCTTAATGATGCAATATTGCACGTCAACTTGGCACGCCGTAGCCAACGACATAAAAGAACAGATCAACTAAGCACAGGAATGATTAAATAAGAAGCCCAGCATCTCACAGAAGAACACGCGAGTGGAGGGGTGGAGATGGGGAGAGCTGAGAGAAAAGAACGACAAGCGTAAAAGGGCAGAGCACTCAGCTTTGAGGAGGAACTCTGCAAGGGGAGGCTGTGCAATGACACAAATAAGGGATGATCATTTGACAGCGTTAAGCTGAGAGAACCCGTAGTGATGAGGAGAAATCTCCTGCTCTGTGTTTAAACATGTCCCTGCACTGAGAATGTTTGCTTTCCCTGGGAAAAAAAACACTTACAAACACATACACACAAACACAAACACACACACAGAAAAAGCTTGTAAAGTCGCCTACATGAATACTAATGAAAATATGGCTGTAAGTAAAATTTCAATTTCTAAAGGTTTCTGTTTATGGGAAGGAAGCCAGGGGAGGACGGAGGAGGGTGTTTCTAGCTTTCTGTGAATGTCTGAATGTTCGCATACAGAATGCCTAGAGAGCCAGAAATGTGAGTCGACTAGCAGCAGGGGAAAGCAACCAAGTCCACTGATCTCTGAACATCTAGAAACCCACACCACGCTTACTGTTGCTGTGCTCGGGTCAAAGTCTACTATAACGCCATTTATGGCCTGCAGCCAGAGTGCCCTTTGACCCAACCCATGCATAATACCCCCACCATGTGGAGTAAGAAGCAGGATGCCATTTTACTGACTCAAATTCTCCTGAGAAAATCAGCTGCCATTTGCAGTGCATCATCTCGCTCCCTGGCAGAGGAGAGTTTCCATCAATGACTCCCACCACTGCCACCTGTTGAAGTACAATTATGGCACCTTGATACGTTTGGTTCATCTAAGAGAGTTAGCATACTCTGATGGGCAGAGTACAGTCATAAGTGTAATGTTGAAGAAAGGGGGAGTCATTTATTAAAAAATAAATAAATAAATAAATAAAATGTTGCCACATGGTGATTCAGGAATAACCACAGAAAAGGACCTTAAAGGTTAAAGAAAAAAAACAAGGACTGCTGGTAGCTTTGAGAACTTCAGCATTGTCTGCAGATCATAGAACACCAACAGAGACACTTGAGGATAACCTTCAAGCCCACTCAGCCTCCAGAATCTCCTCTCGCTCTCTGCTCTTATGAAGCAACAACTCAAACTCAACGCTCCTCCATTCCCCAAGCTCAAGGCAGTTGAGCAGATCCATAAAAAAAGAGAAAAAAAATGAAAATACACTGAGCAAGTCGTTGAATAATTAAAGGAACAAAACCATGCTGTAGGAGTGTTTCATGGTCTTTCCACTACGCCAACCAAAAACACTTTACATTCCAGCACAGCACAAACAGGGCACATGTGCGGAAAGAAGAACTCAAGCGAGAATTTAAAACAGGGCATCCAGCCACGACCTGAAGGGGGCGAAGAAGACTTGGCACAGGTGAGAGTCCTACAGCTCTTGCTTCCCCTCATCAAGAAGGATTATGGCCTCCAGGGATATGACAAGGTTAACTGGGATCATCCCCTCCTGCACTGACACTGGGGTGAGAGGAGCGAATATGTGCTCATCAGAGACATGCAGCAGTAATAACTTCGCTGAGGCGCTATAGCTTAGCCAGCGCACGCAGTGTTTCATAACAGGCCAGAGGAGCTGTAGACTTTAACCTGTAATGAATAAAATCTCAGCTTTAAGTTGTACACTCTCTGGAAAATATGAGGAATACATTAAAATGGTAAAACGCTCGAAACATTGTTCATGTCCTCGAAGAGCTTTTAGCGTACCTAAATGTTTTTAAGAATTTGTCTTGATGAATTCAGTTTTTTTTTTTTTTGCTGTTTTTCTCCTGGCTTTTGCTGTTCAAAAGCTAACACTGATGACTTCAAATCAGGCCTCAGGCAAAAGAATCTAAAGAGAAGCACAGGACCAGAGTGCCAACCACTGAACTCCTTACTGAGCCTGCTGCCCACCCCAGCCTGGGCTTCCTTCTCCTGCGGGCCCAGCGTATCGTGTTAGGAGAGCGGAGCAGAGCCGAGGCTGACCCACTCCAGCCGCCCACCATCTGGAGCCGCTGACCCCCACAGCCAAAGGGCCGGGTGACCATCCCGCTGAGCCGAGCTCGCCCTCCCAGCATCGGGCCAGAGAGGGAGAGAGAGAGAGAAAGGCATACTATGACCATCTGGAAGTCAGATTAGCCTGTGAGCCAGAGAGAGGCTATGAACATAAAGGAGAAGAAAATGAGAGATAGAGAGAGAAAGAGAGCGAAAGTAGGAAACCAGAAAGAGGACACCCACTAACAGAGACTAGGGAGGGCTGGGGAGAACAAGAA
>JAVQKI010306037.1:0-18005 GCA_036025975.1 Nematalosa erebi
GTGTTTGTGTGTGTGTGTGTGTGTGTGTGTGTGTGTGTGTGTGTGTGTGTGTGTGTGTGACTTTAATATTTATTTATCATGTCATGAACATGTATGTTAATGATGACTCCTAGTTCATAATCGTTCTATTTGTGTTCTTCATGCATTCCCCAGCTGCTAGGCAGGTTTGCTGCACCTTTTGCTGTGCTGTCAGTAGGCAGGTTTCTAGCCAACCTAGCTGGAAATTCCTGCAAATGTGCATCAGTCACCTAATGTGAATATTAATTCACTGTTCTTGAGAGGGGTTGGATTAAGTGTTGACACGGAAATGGTTCTTTGACATTTATCACACTCTATCCATTGACATCCTGACAAAATTACAATTTGATCCCAAAGCTGTTTGGCATAATTTCAGCGAATCTTGATCTGAATTTTTTTCTTAAGAGGGGAAATGAAGTGCTAATAAGTTGAAAATCCAGCTACTGTTTTCCTTGCATTTCCTTTAGTAAGCATGAATGCTCAGACCGGGGGAATATACAGTAATGTGCTGTACATTATTCAGTTTAAACAGTTTCGTTTTTTTGTATACAAAATGTGAGTTGTTGATCCCTGGCAATCCCTAAATTGTCATCTCTACAGGAGTCTGTAGACCGATGAATCCCCTCCTCTCTGGATATCTTCCCTAGAGTCTTTTTGGATATGATCTAATTGTCATAAGAGTCTGCGCTATTGGAAGGCCGTCATTTGGAATTACTGAGTGTGAATCCGACTTCCCTTGTGAAACCGTCTGTGTGTGATGAGGGGAACACCCTGCCTCTCTCTGCCTCCTGCAGTTTGTTCTGCTCGGAACACTAGAGACCTCATCATTCTATTCTGCACCTCTAGAGGATCTTAGACAAACACGCTTGCTCTCCTCGCATTATTGCATATACCCATCGGCCGGCTAGTTGATATTCTCTGGCATCTGTTACTGAATATGGCCGTCACTGTCCAGTGAAAATGGAGTGCATAACCTTGCATCAGCAAGAAGAATGCAGGAATGAACCCTGCTATGGTGCCTTTGGAGCTTGCAGTGCCATGTCATACTTGCTCTTTATTGTGAGTCAGAGTTAAATGACTGTCGTCGATCTCGGTGCCTCTGTCGTTGCCTCCCCCCTGCACACACTGTGCTTCCTGCCAACCTGATTGTCTCTCTGTCTAATTAGAGGGCGACTGCATTGCCATCATCTACACTACCTACGCCACTGTCCCCACATTGCAGCTGACTGAGGATAAGTTCAGGCAGTGATTTATCAGATCTGACCCAGAGCCATGGTGGGAGCCGGCTGTCTGGCTTCAGATTCTTCATTTGTGACCCGTTCACATGTGGTCTGCAAAAACTTGAAATGAAAACTAGATAAATGATAAAACCACAGCTTGCTGAAAATATCCTAGCACAAAATTGACAGAAAATTTGGTTTTGTGACGATACTAGGGTTTTGACCATTTAACCAGGCCGTTTTTAAAAAAGAGGTCTAGCAGTCGTGAGTTCTGTACTGTTCCAGCAGTGATGAGATGAGGAACTGGCGCTTGAAAGTGGTCTGTGGTATTTTCTGCTGCTGAACTGCTTAACAGAGAAGGATAAAAAGGCCCCCTGTTTCTATTTGTTTAGTTATGAAAATGGATTTGCCATGCGTTTCCTCAGCCTCTCTACAGTGGTGCATGTTTGATAAGATAAGGTGTCTCCCTCCTATCTGTACAGGCCTTGAGGTGTAAGCTTCACTGATTTCTTTCTCTGCTGCTTAATAATGTAAACAACACCCTAAGGCTTTGTTTGTTGTGATTTTAAGCGCCGTTAAAAGCGAGCAGAAGAAAGGAACACTTCGTTCAGCAACGTAATCCTACTTTTGGCACCGTGTCTACAGGCAATTGCTTGAAAACACTTCTTAAACAGTGAAGCTGCTGTTTGCCTGGCTAAGCACTTGAAGGCTTTGGGGCTTTCCTTCAGCGCAGCGGTCTAGTGGGGCTTTGCCCTGTCATATCCATTAATTTGTGAGGGGAGTGGGGCTGGTCTTGGCTTCATAAATAATGCATGGCCCACTGATAAAGGAGAGGAGCAGAGCCGCCAGGGACAAAGCAGGTAGCTTCTAGAAGAACACTGAAGTGTTGCTTTCAAGGCTAAATCTGTGACTTGCTTCCATTTTTTTAAATGAAATTTCATTGAAAATGAAACGCATGCTTCCTGATTTTTGACTTATTAAGGAAGTCGAAGTGCATCACTTCTTCCAAATCAAATCTAAGGAATTCGTCATGAGATATTACAGGAACATCATTGTCATTGTGATTCTGGGTATCTGCAAAAGCAGGCCATTACTTTACAGAACACTAATGCTCCCTTTGAATTACTGACTTGTTTCCTCAGCCTGTTTGTTACCTCACTTGACTTGTCACCTCAGCCTGTTTGTGGACTTGCGTAATGAAAAATTGGTTACCGTGCTTCTCATTAGGAATGAGAGCATGCAAACTGTGGATGTACAGGAATACATTTAAACTGATTCAAAGGAAAAAGTCTTGTAGAACTCTTTACACAACCCACAAAACTCCGTCCATTGTAGCCCTGATCTTAATCTATCCATTCGTCTTAAGCACTGTGTTTATACACAAGCTCAATTTCAGCATTTTCATTCTTTGCCACCGTAGCCACAGACTCCTGTGAGTCTCTCTTGCAGCAGGAAACGAAGCAAGTGGCCCTCGTTAGGCCGCTGTCAGTTTATTTGTCTTCATGCTTGTTTTTCCTCTCCTTCACCAGTCAGGATGGTCATGCAGGTCCGCCCTTCCCCCTCTTCCCC
The DNA here is from genome assembly GCA_036025975.1 of Nematalosa erebi. NCBI lineage: Eukaryota > Metazoa > Chordata > Actinopteri > Clupeiformes > Clupeidae > Nematalosa > Nematalosa erebi. Next base: position 2,808 of record JAVQKI010306037.1, read on the forward strand.
AAGGTCTCCTCTCTCTCTCTCTTTCTCTCTCTCCAGTGGGGACGTGGGATCCAGCATGGCCTTTCTGTTTGTTTATGTGTGCGGATGGCACAAAAGTGGTGGTCGGCGTGTGTGGTGGATGGGGGGATGGGGGGATGGGGGGGGGGGGGGGTGGGTGCCTGTTTGTTGCTCCTGGCCAACGATGTATACGCAAGCTCCAGCGGAGGGCCCCGGCGTTTACGCGCCGTCTCTCACACGCTCATCAGTCACAGCGCGCGGCAGCGGGCCGAGCTCCCGCCGCGGCGGCTCGCTCTCCGGCTGGGAGACGTGGCGGACGTAGACGGACGGTGCTTAATGGCCAACATGTGCTCGCCGCTTTGTTTGGAAGGCGGAGAGGAGTCGGTGTGGGAATGTACACTGTCTCCTGCTTTTGACTCACACGCTCAACAGTGAGTAAGCATTTGATCATCAGTTCAGCTGCAGCTTGTTGCCAAACGAGTATGATGTATGAGGGGGTGTACAGAGAAATCAGTGACAAACTTTCTCCCAGTTAATATAATTCTTGTGCAAGGGGAGGGTAGCTCATGGAATCCTCTGGAACCTTGCGCTCAAGTGTTTGGCCATATGATATGCACAAGGTGGTGGCGCAACAGTCCCTGTAAATCCTGACTCTAAATGGCTGTGATGAATGCCTGTGGAAACCCTTAGCGCGGCCGTTGTGGGCCCACTCGTCATGCGTGCTGGTGGGTGTTCTAGACATCACTGTGATTGCTCATGATTCACAGCTCCTTTGCCCAGTTACTGCAGTGTAGGCTGGGAGAATACAGCGCTACCTCCACTTGACTTTGGACTTCACTCCAAGTGTGTTTAAGCCTTTTGTTTCTCTACTTTCTGTAAAGATGTCAGCAAGAATGAGGAAGAAATTGAGGTAAAAATCACACTATTTCAGATGACTCAGCAGAAATTGACCAAAGTGTGAATGCTATTGCTTAATTTGAAAATAATAATTCACTTAATACACTACAAGGCCATTGCAGCCGAGGTTTACCATACTTATGATTGTACAATGAACACTGAGAAGCACACAGTAACTCTAGTGGGTTTTTCCCCTTATTTGTGTCTGTATCATATGATGTTACTAGGGGAAGTGGTTTAGGTTGTGACTCATCTTTATGTTTATGTACGTGTTTCCTCTTGTCAAACATGCATAAAGTACATCCTGAATGACGGCACGTATGGGCACAGAGAGCAACCTACACGCCTGCTTTTGAAAGCAAGGTCTCCATAAGTCACTTTAGAGCACATTTGGTTCCCAGCAGCAGTATGGTTACTGCCTTTAAAGATGACCTTTGGGAGACTGCTGTTAGTTTATTAGTATCTCAATTGGCAGATCCCTGTAACAGTACTCATCATACAGACCTGAGGCCAGTACTGGAGCGGTGTTTGCAATGAAAGGCTTACAGAGGAATGTGATTTTCTGTTAAGTTTGCCAGCTTTAAGGATTACACACATTTTCTGAAGCCTGCTATTTCTTGGCCACTAGCCTCAAGAGTTTCAGTCAGCTTGAGACACAAAGCTACAGCCCCGCATGGTGAGGGAGTTTAACAAGCGCCTCAACCAGGCTCATGGCCAGAGGTGCCCCAGGTGGCACAGCAGCGGCAGCGGAGGGATGAGGGACACCGGTGGACACAGGTGGTCCTGCACAGGCCGGAACAGAAGTGTTCTAAGAAAACAATCAAAATTGGAGAAGGGCTGATGACTTCTCTCCCACAGCCACAGATGTCACTCCTTGAGTGTGGAGCCAGCTGCCATCTTTTAAAAAGCCTCCCAGCAGCCAGGAGAGTGAGTCGAGCAGAGCCAGAGCCAGCAGTGTTTGCGCCCCACACTGATCAGTACAGACCCCAAACAGCCCAGCCAAGCACACAGCCCTATGGGCACTGTCCAGCAAAAGAGGAGTCTGTTCACAGGTGGACTTTGGCCTGCAATTTTGCTCAAATCAAACAAGCATGGCGGAGAGCTGTCTGTCAGCGGCTTTTATCCGAATAGGTTTGAGATCCTCAGAGGTGTGTGTGTGTGTGTGTGTGTGTGTGTGTGTGTGTGTGTCTTATGGGAAGTGGGGGCTGCTGTTCCTGGAATCTGGTGGGGGTGGGGTGTGGAGGGGGGAGTGTAGACAGTCACCCTGTCAGCAGGATTATTTATGCTTGCTCCATAATTATTGTGCCCTCAAAAATGCAGAGACCTGTATATTAGGAAATGGCCAGTCTATGGTGTGTTTATTCACGGTCACCCACATTTGATTTGGACTTTGGTGTGTGTGTTTTACTCTCCATTAGAGGGTGTGTGGTGTGTGTGTGTGTGTGTGAGAGAGTGAGTGAGTTTGTGTGTTTGTGTAAGTATGTTTGTGAAGTCCAGGCTGTTATCTTTTTTTATTTTTTTTTTCGGTGAGGTAAGCGGTGTGTTGTTGTACACCTCTTTAGACGGCACATTCTGAACCCTATTTTTTTTTTTTTTTTTTTTTAACTTTTAGAAAGACTGTCTGCCCATAATGTGTTTAAGAGGCAAACCTGTTGGGTACTATGTGTTCTAGCTGACCGGTGAGGTGCCTCATATCATAATTGTTACCATAAGGGGCATGTGGACAGTATTGTCTTTAGTCATACCACTGGTCTTGCTTGTGCCGTATCGCATTTGAGTTCAAGCAGCCCCAAGTTCACATAGTTCTCCTGTGAAGATTTGACAGGCTACCATGACCATTTTGTGCAAAGACCATCACATTTTGTTCTCCCTTGAAGTTGAGGCTCAAAAAGAGTAAAGTTCTTAAATAGTATGCAGTTAGGTTTCCTTTTTTATTTTTTTAACTACTAAAGCTTTTTACTACATATCCCTCCTCCAAAGTGTGAGGTATGGCCTTTGTGTAGTGTGATTTTTGATGTAGTTGGTCTCAGCAAATAAGGCAAAATTGGAATCTGTCTTGTCAGCAGTTGTAAATGCTCTCTGCAGAAAGCTTTCTGTCGGACCTCAGGATGGGATCATTGAGTATGGCATTAAGTGACTTCTCACTTTGACCAGGAACTTTGAATGGTTTTGAACATCTTTGAATACAAAGTATGCCTTTGAAGACACGGTCATACTGTGAATGGTAACATAATGCCATTCAATAATGGCCATGTTCATTTCAAGTGTTCATTTGAATTCAGCGGGCGATGCAGATATTGGGATGAATAGCGGAGGATGTACTGTGCAGGGCAAAGCTGTGATGTGATGTGCTTCTTTTCTCCTCTTGAGACCTTTCTCTGCGCCTCTGCCCTTGGGCTGGTTTGACCACCCGGAACACCGCTTTCCCAATTATATTCTAAAGCCTTTTAATTAAGCAGGGAAGCCGCACACACACTTATCTTTGACATTCGGAGGCTTAATAAGGACAAGGAGCTGCTAGAATCAGCTTAAGCTCAGAGTCCAGCCTGAACTGCATGTGTCACAGGTTTGGAGTGTGGGAGAGATGCAGATCATTACAAGGTATTACTGTGTTCTCTTTATCCTCAAGTCCAACTTGAGCTGCTGAGGGTCTCTTGCTGGAGTTGGGCCACGACCACAGTGGCAATTAAAGTTTGGTTCCCGTCTGTTTTTGTCCGCTAAAGGATGTTTACCTTAAAGGTCGCGTCCCACATGAAAGTGACTCATCAGGGCTCGCCAAGCCAGTAGCCGTTTTGTGGCTCCTCAGAAGCTTCGTTTAGACAAGCTCTCAGTGTCTCTGAGCCAAAGGAGACGTTTAAATTTGCGTTCACACGTGCCTTGGAAAGAGACCAATGGAACCATGTAGATTTTACTCAGTCGTCTCTGCGTAGACATTAGCAAGTAGATTGTATGCCCCTGTGTCTGTGGTTTGGTCTGGTGTGTGTTTCTATCTTCCCCAGTGTGACTGTAGTCAGTGTCTCTCTCTCTCTCTCTCTCGTTTCTGACGATATACATGTAGATGCAGCAGTTTCTGATTACATTACAGGTATTGGGAGCGCATTGAGAAGTTGAGAAGCTGTGTATCATGTCTGTCTGTTCCTGGTAGTGAATAGTGTATAGTAATTTGGAGTAGCTCCATTAGAACAGGAGGGAATTCACTTTTCCAGCACTCGGCAGTGCAGCACTTTTGCTGAGTAGCAGAGCTCTGCGCATCCCTTTTCTTCTCTCGCTCCAGGAGCCCCACACAGACCCCTGGGTACCCACAGGACTGCTGATCAAGAACCCTTTGTTCTCTGTTGCCCCAGCAACTACACCTTGGACTCTACGTATGAATGATGCAGTGAGCAGAGGGGGAGAAAACACACAGGAAGTGCCTGGAACAGCCTGGGGCATTGGAGACATAGTACATTCTAGTCTTAGTGCAAGATGACTATGTAAAGAAAGAGATTTTTGTCTTTATATAACCCCCCCCCCACCACCACCACTGACTTGCACCTAGATGATGCCCCCAAAGTTCCCCGTAAAGTTTAATGAGCAAAACCAGTGGTTATGGGTCAATAGCAGTTAGTGCAGCTGACCTGAGAACAGTATGTCTGTAAATGCCTTCAGATATTGAGTTAGAATTTCGAAGATAAGGCATGGGAAATTAAGCCAAGTCTTATTTAATGCCATCTGTTGGATGAGTGCAGCCAAGCCTTGGCCATTACACCAACTTTTGAAGCTCTCTCTCTCTCTTTCTCTCTCTCTCGTGTCATTTTATGGGCGCTATTTACAGTTCCCCTTCTGCCGTCAGGCATCACACATGAAGTCCTAAGAGAGGAAAAGCCTGCATCTCAATTGACCGTTTCTGAGGGCTTTTTTCCCCCTTGACTGTTCAAGTGATTCTATTTAGTTTTGAATAAGGGCTACAAACCCTGGTGTTGGCCATGGGCTGGTGTGGTTGGCAGTGCTGCTGCCAGTGCTATGTTGGCCGGCTCGGGCCTCTAACATACTGGTGGCTCCCTTGTGATAAATGAGTCTTGCAGGATGTTGGGATTTGGAGCTCCAAGAATCACGTTGCGGAGGTGGCCAAGTCTGTGCTCGGTGCGTGTGGATGACCAAATATCTGGCAGCCCCCGGAGTATCTGGCAACCCCAACAGAACCCAAAGAGACCAAAAAAAGATGGCCTCTGGCACCAGGGCTCTGTCTCTCCAGCAGCACCAGGCAACACGGGACTACTTTTTACTACTTCGCTCCTATTCACTAAACCAACTCCTTTTTGCCTTGAATAGTCTGATCCGGGAACAACTATAATGCTTGATTGACAACAATCATTTCAGTAACGTCAGTACTGGATGAATGGGAGTTCAAAACATCGAGTCAAGGTTTTAGTCCCAATATGATAAGACATGGCCAGGTATTTGCTTTGGTGTGTGTCTCTAACACAGTCGATACAATACAGATTCCTGACAACAGATAGACGAGACGTACACAAATTGCATTGTTAACAGTAAGAAGTAAAATGTAGCAATCAAACAGGTGTGTCAATCAATCTCTATCAGAAGAACAGATTCATAAAAGAATAGATAAATGGAAGAATATAAAAGTATGGTGTTGATGCATTAAGACAGACCTTGAGGTAAACACAGCTTTGGGAACAGAGCTAATGAGGGATGTTGAGAATTGAGGGCCTTGACAGCCTTGAGTCGGGTGGTTCTCGATGTATGCTTTACGCTATCGCTTGATGGTGCAGGGCTGAAAATGATGTTGGCAGTGGGAGATGGGTCTTATCTACAGACCAGTTTTAAGAAGGCGTGTGTTGTAGAAGTCGTTATTGGGCTGAACCTCCCTAGCATTAAGTTTATATGCTGTTCAGACAACCCTACTGATTACCACCTTGTCTTCTGCTTAGCAGCTGCTAAAACATACATGGTTCTCTTTTGAACATTTTGAATGGAAGTTCAAAATAAGTTCTATACTTTCCATGAGGTGATAAAATTATGAATTGACTACCATCTCTACATTTTGAGTACATGCAAAGAGTATAGAAAGTACAGGGCTTTCTTCACTGTTTGGTGCATGTAAGTACTTGCTGGTCTGAGAACTTGACATGACTCACCGTTTGATTAAGTGTTTTTTATTGACTTGTTTGTTGACCTTGTCTCCCATTTATCCATCGTCTTTATCTAGAACTTTCTGTGAGTGCATTCTGTCCTTTTTTGTAGTATCTGTGGAGTTGCTCCATGTTAGCGTGTGTTATGATTTGCGAGTGGTCTGGTAGGAGTGCTGCTGGCTGGGCCTCCTCTGGCTGAAGGCTATGCTTGAGTGGCTCCTGCAGGTGCTGGGCCTGACCCCTGTCAGAGAGGCTTCGGAGCTGCACGCTCTGTGGAGCCCTCCTGCTGACCCTCAGGGGCCACACGCGCCCCTCCTGTCTGCTCTCTGACACCAGGCAGGCAGCATCATTAGCTCTGCTGCAGATTAAAAACAGAAGCCTTCTCACTGCAGTCAAGTTGGTGGGTTTTGTCATTTCAGCCATATGCTGAAATGTATATAGTGAGAGATGAAACAACACTTCACCATGGATCAAGTGGTACTACATTTAAGATGTATAAATTAAACACATTTGAGACCGGCTACATTCAGTGCATACTTGGGCTACATCTAGTGCACACACATTAGATATACATAGAGTGCAGTTCCCACATACTAGTTAAGTAGAGCATTTAAAACAGACCGCACAAGATGGGGCATAAGTAGAATAGTCACAGAGCACTGATTGTTAGAAGTTACCCAGCAGAATTCTCATATCTAGACAGGAGGGTACGTTCGCTTATAGCCCAGTCTCATCTGGCTTTTCATGGGTCTTGCTCCTGTTAGTTGGTCTAGCTAAGGACGTGTGTAGGTGTCGCAATTGAAAATGCTGTGTCTGTGTCTTTGTCTGTGTTGACGCGTTTCTCTCTCTCTCTGGCTTAGGTGGTGCTGCTCAGTGGACACCTGGACAGCTGGGACGTGGGTCAGGGGGCCATGGATGATGGAGGGGGAGTGGCCATCTCCTGGGAAGCACTGAGTCTGCTCCGTGACCTTGGTGAGCTCTCTTAGTCAAAAACTGGTTTCGATTGTCCTTAAAATGGATTTTGTGAGACTACTAGTTTGGCCTTGCAGGAATAGTAAACATTTTATGATCCTGTGGTCCAATATCAAAGTAAAGGATGAAAGTCCATTGTTTTATTTCAGAGAAGGGGCATCTAAATGAAAGAAGATTAGGATTTTGATGCTTTCTGGGAAAAGGGAAGAGGACTTTGGTTTGGCAGAACCTGGAGGAACCTGGCTAGAGTGCTAGCAGCCTAGAAAGTTGTGGGTTAGAATTCTGGCTGTGCCCTTGGGCAAGGCTCTTAATCCTTAGTTGCTCTAGGGGAGACTGACCCTGAACAACTGATAGCTGACAAAATAGAAGTCGCTTTGGATAAAAGCATCTGCTAAATGCATACATGTAAATGTATTTGATGAGGCAACCCTCAACATCCATCATAGACTAGCTAAGTGTACTGTAATGTTGCGTTCAGCTCTACTTCAGTAAGTATGCATAATCAGTGAAGAAGTGTCCTCAACTAAACTGAAGTGTTAAGATTATGCTGCTGATGTCTAGAGAAGCGTCTGCTCCCCTCTGTGGAGCTCTGCTGGTTGTGTGCATCTGACACTAGGCTCTGGATGTGGGCCCTGCGGGCCTGTCTGGGCACAGATTAGATTTGTGCTCCGGAAGATTCTTACAGTGGGGAGGCCACAGAGACGCATCCACACCTTCATTTCCACTCTCCTCAATAAACTCTCAACATTACGCTGATTAGCTTTTCAGTCTTCATGTCCTCCTGCAGACACTTGAAAGGAATGAAATGAAGGGGAAAGTGGCGTTATCAGCACACTGGCCTCAGTGCTGTACAAAACCTAATCAGTGCAGCACACTCCCCTCCTGGGGTGGGCCCTCACAGGTCCCAGAGCAGCCAACACTATAAATCTCCACCGGTTTAATGGGCTTAATGCTGACTGCTGGCTACTCACTACTGTACAGGGGCCACTGTGCGCTCCTGTGCGGCTAGCATTATGGAAGACTGTGCTGCGGCTGTGCTCAACTGTCTGATTTGTCCGCAGGCTTGCGTCCAAAGAGAACAATCCGGATGGTGCTGTGGACTGCCGAAGAACCTGGTGGCGTTGGGGCAAGCCAGTACTTTGAGAGGCATAAAGTAAATCAGTCATTTACTCCATTTGTCTTTTGTTTCTTTGCTCTGGCAAATTGTTGACTTTGTTTCTTAGCCTTGCACTTGGAAAGCTCACTTTACTTGAAAGATTAGGATCATTCTTTAGCAGCATGGGGATACTCTTCGTGCCCCAACCTCAGAAAGTCATTTTGGATGGAGTCGACTCTTAACTCTAGCATCCTCTGTTCCTAAACGACATCATAGACCAGGGGCACCTTTAATGAGAACTTCAACAGTTAAGTACATTTGTCAGGGCTGAAGACCATGCTGAAATGTGCTGTGGCATGAAATGATTAACAAAGCCATTGCGTAGCCAAGCCCAGCGTAAGTCTATACCCTCCTGAAGCTTTGTGGCTTTGCTGCTTTGCTTGGTGTCCTGAGGGGTAATGAGGCGGGCCAGTGGTTTTAGGGCCAGAGTGGGCTTGAGTTCGGGATTTGGCTGCTGACCCACTTGCTCTGCTGCTCTCTCCCATGAGGGGGTGGATTACATTTCTTCTGATCCCTCCTCCCTCGCTGTGGAGCCTGCTGTCTGAACCCAGCAGACTTTACATAGACCCTTTGGAATGAGGTGACCGATACATTATTCGCCCAGCTCCTCACTTCAGCCACATGATTCGGATCATATTTTATAGCTGCTGCATTCATCCAGTGCTATGTTGGTCTTCAATCTACCATTTCATTTTTTTTTTTTTTTTTTTTTTTAAAGTTAAAAAAATTTGAAGCCAAATGTCAAGATTCTGCTTGGCAGTCATCCACTTTGTTGCTAATGTTAATGAAAAAGCATTGAGAGATAAAGCAGTTTCATTGCAGCATCACATCACGTTGGTGTAGCAGATAGGAGCTGGTGGGTTAAGCCATTAGTATTAGTAATAACTCAGCCAAGTTTCTTTGCATAAGGATGTCTCTGGATGACTAAATATTTCAGCTCTGAAGATTTGCTATGTTTTTACAGCAGTGGTTTTATTTATTTATTTATTTATTTTAAAAAAACCCTCCTCTCTAGGGCAACATTTCCAACTTTGACCTGGTAATGGAGTCTGATCTGGGTACCTTTGCCCCTCTGGGGCTCCAGTTCAGTGGCAGCACACAGGCCAGGGCCATTATGCAGGAAGTGGTGAAGCTGCTGGCGCCCATCAACACCACAGCCCTGGAGGAGCACGGCGAGGGCACAGATATAGAAATGTGGATGGAGGCCGGTGTGCCAGGTGAGTCTCTGGGCTGGGCTGGGCTGGTTTGTTTGGCTTGTTTGAACTCTTTGAGGAGAGCGCAGAAAAGGGACGAGGAGACTATTCATGCTAATGGAAGACTGGGTTTGAGTGTTTGCCCTCCCGGCTCTCCCAATAAGCTCTTTGGGAAGGGATGGCTGAGGACAAACCACAGTGTCTCAGTGCTCCTGTTGCTAGCACGTGGAGCTGTGAGGAGGGCAGGGCTAACCCCCTGGGTTCTTAATTCTCTTTTGTCTGTAATTGTACATTCTATACTCATCCCATCATAAATGGTCTATTTGAGACTTTTATTCTGCTAACCTAACTGTAGGAGCTTCACAGGCACCTAAACTGTTAGTGTCCTGTAGGCTATCTGCATATCTAAATCTACTTCCTCTGGCTCTAGGGGAAATGGTGTTTTCCGTCACATTTGGAGGTTCATTTTTTTTTTTTTTTTTTTTTAAAGGGGAATGGTAGGAGCTTAAGGCATTGCGCTCAAAGAGTGCTCAAAGCTGGCACGTTAAACAAATGACTCACTGGAGCAGCTGAATAAACATGTCCCGGTGCAGAGATGCCAGACTTCAGAAAGGGTCCCCCAGTTTAAGGTTTTCTCTGGCATCTACATGTCACTGGGAGCGAAGTCCTCTCCACCGGAGCAGAGGACCTGGAGCTGCGCTGCTGTGCATCTCCCAGGCTTCATGGGAAGGGATCAGTGCTGGCCACCCTCCTCCCATCCGCAGCTCAGCGCTGATTAGCTTGGAAAAAGAGGAGTGCCACAGCAAGCTGTCTCTTATTATGGTGTGGGGGGGGGGTCTCACAAGCATTTCATTCTTTTTGTGAAATGGGAAGAAACATGAAGGGCTGGTTATTGATGCTTCTGGATTAAGTGCTTTCCATATGGAAACAGTAGAGAGACTTCAGCAAATGAAAGTTTTGAAGTGCAACCACATGCGCTAGCTTGTTTGAAAGCATCCTTTCCTGTAGACTTTCACTGGCCCCTAAAAAGTACTTAAGACTGTAAACCAACTTTGTTGTTTAGACTAAATGTGAATCCAATCCTATCGAACTTGAATGTATTTTGCCATGATTTGTTATTTGAAGGTTAAACAGTGTTGAGTATTTCAAAATTCTGTTTTTATTCCAATCAATGGCTGTATGCAGTGTTGAGATTAAGTTGACCTCCTCTTTGGTTTCAACAGCCAATGATAGAGTTAATCAGTCTTGTGTGGACTTGAGGCCATTCTCTTGCTGACTACCCCTCTGTGTGGTTGTGATCTCTAGGGGCAAGCCTGCACACAGCCGACTCCAAGTACTTCTGGTTCCACCACACAGAGGCGGACACCATGACCGTGCAGAACCCAGCTGAGATGAACCTCTGCTCAGCCCTGTGGGCTGTGGTGGCCTACGTGGTGGCCGACATGGATGAAATGCTCCCTAGGTAACGCTGTCCAATAGGAGGACTAACACAGACCAATAAGCCTAACCCATCGCCCCTCAGCACTCAGCACTTCATGCCTTCATCTGTGTCCATATGTGTTATGAAACTATACTTCACCTGACTGGACACACTATGTGCTTTTCTTTTGTACAGCTGCACAAATCACACCTCAGAGCTTTAGAATACTCGGTTATAAGATTGTTCCAGACTCTGACAGTGAGGTGTATTTGAAGTGATTTTCTTTAAGTATATTTTCATGAATAAAACTAGTATTGCCAAAGGCCGGTTGTGGTTTGTCCATCTCAGAGGTGAGGCTGTGACCTCAGTCTTGAAGTCAGCACAGCACTGCAAAATGTGTAACTAGTGTTTTGCAAATAATAATCCAAAATTTTCACCAAAACCTTTGGCTTGCTTGTGAACAGATGGGTATGACGCCACAGTTCAGAAGCATAACATGCATGGTAGTAGCCTAGAAATCTGCCAGGGACGTCTAGAGTGTCCATTTTACTTGCGAGCTGATTCCCCTAGAACTGGCCGGCAATCACCGTTTAGTGTCACAGGGCAGGCTTGACAAAAAGACGAGAGGTGCAACGATTCAGAGAGAAACGCATCTTTCGATTTGGCTTTTGGCGCTACTCTGAACTTGGAGTTGAACTTTACTTTGAAAAAAGAACTGCACTGAAGTCTTTCATCGAACAGACCAATGTATTTGTAGTTATGCCGACAGTATACAGCAAATCCTTAATCTATCAATTAGAAAGTTAATGGGACTCAGTCACAATCCTATTGTGATGGCAAAACTCATTGAATACTGCACTTTTACCCTCTCTGGTGATGGTTGTCTCAACACTGTTAGTACTACAGTAACTACGCTACAGTACGTAATCCTATTTTTGCGCTGATCAGTTGTTGCGCTGTCCTATTGCGTGAAGAGGGATTTGAAAGACAACCTTTTATCCCACCCCCACACACCAATGGAGATTCTCCAGAGCCAACCTCATCTTGATGTGGGTCTGTGCGTGGTCAGGCTAGCCAGGTAGGGGGCTTGTCACCAAATATTCACCAGTTGGTTAAAATAAAATCGCTAGTTTGTGCTGTAGGCAGCAGTTAAGAGGCATAAACATGGCAGGAGGTACTTTTCAGAAAATAAGACTCCACTGTAAGAGGGGCTGCTGCGTTCAAATGCAGTAAAAGTATCTTCTATGGACAACCATCTGAAACGCACGTTGAGGACATCTGGCAGTATTGCAGAAATATTGCTGTCAGAACTGTATGGTATGTGATAACTGGTCAACTTGTTGACCACTACCAACAGTGTGTCCACTCTGTCTCTTCCACTGTGTAGCAATCTCTAAATGCATACCTTGCATTCCTCAGTGATAAAAATTAGATGATATGACTGTAGGAAGAATGGAGTTGTGTCAAGAGGTTAGGATCACAGACCACATCCCTGACCTGATGGCTGAAAACTCACATTTTACTTGTGCAAGACGTCATGACCATGACTCTCTGTACGCCACGGGAGAATTAGACGGAAGCTTGCGTCATGGGCATCATGGATCACAATGGATTTACTCAAGTCGGAATTCTGTCGTGTCAAAAAGGGGAACCTGACTAAACATGTATCATTCTGTTTTTTACTGCACTAGACAAATTTGGCAAAAGCATCTCTGAGCCAGAGGAAGGAGCAAATTTCCTGGTATTTGGACTTTAGTGCTGCCATATACGCATTTCCTTTTACCGGATATTTTTTTGTGAGCAAGAGGGTTCCATTGAAATGATTTGTTTTCCAGAATGACAAATATGTTGGCAGAATGGATGCTAAGAATGGCTCGTGTTATCAGAAGCACACACCTCTGCCCAGGCCGAAGACCCCATCTTGGAATGTTAAGTGTGATAAATAATTGTCTCGTCATTTGAAGTGTTGTCTTTTGCTTTGTTTTTCCCTGAGCTTGCTCTATACACTTCCATCAACTTTCATGAAACATAGAATGGAATTTTTTCCTCTAATTCTCTCAAACTGAATGAGGTTAAGATGGAATTCAAGGACAGATCTTGCCTTTTTCTAGATCTCTCACAAACCCCACGCATTGAGATCCATTGGGGTATTGGAAAACTATAGTCTTAACAAATGAGCGTTCAAGTTTCTGCGTACAGGTTTTTGCTCACTACTTCCTCTACCATCTTCTGAAAAGATTTTGTTGGTGAAATGATAAAGCATGACCCCAAGTAGAGTACATCATCTGGCCTCTATTGCTATACTAATGCACAGCTCGCTAAAATGTCCACCATTGACACAGAAGCTTCGTCATCATCTCTACCTTGTCCCTCATGCACATTTGACCTTTTGGCTTTGTGAGACAAGGTGATTCAGTCCGTTTGAGTCCTGTAAGAGCATCTTTCTCCACCTGTGCTGGCGTCCCTCGCCTCCTCTGACTTCACACACGAGCGCACTGCAGTGCACAGTACTGATGCTCAGAGATGAGCGCTCTGCACCCTTGGCACCAAGGCTGAACCGCTGCAGCTGGAAGCTTTTAGCCTTGTTTGCGTATGTCGGAGATGGAGTATGTTGAAGCAAGCAATGTCAAACCTTCTGAATGCACCAAATAATAACTGAAGAGAAAAAAAACGACTCAAAGCCCACCAGTTTTCTCCAAGCCTCTGAGTCATTTATGCTTGGGGTGAGACCCGGTTGACATTTGCAGCATCTCTAAAGTGGAGAGTGTGGGGTCCTGTGAAAGTTTCCTGTGGCCTAGCGGAGAAAATATTTGGTGGTAAACACGCTCTCGTGATTAATTCCTTTCATAAACATTGGGGATCCAGCATCTGAGGTTCACAGCAAATGGATTGTGGTCGCAATGAGAACATAATGGGGTGTAATCACACAAGCGGAGCAACGGAAGCACACTTCTGATTTCCTCCAGATGGACATGGAAGAGGAAGAAGGCTGAATTTTCCATTTTCTTTTTGTCCGGATTGCCTGTCAGGACTACAGTGCAAGACACACTTCATTGTGTTTTCATTAGCTAATGTTGGAATATTTTAAATTCTGGAAATGGTAATGATTTGTGTTCAGAATCAAATGCAGTCGACTGCTTTCCTGCTGAGCACACTGGAACAGTTTGAATTATTAGTTGAACTTGGTCCTTTGCATGTCAAGTAAATAGTCAGTCCTTTGCATAGGACAGATATGACTACATGACTAAAAACAGAGTATTTTAATATCAGGACAAGATGAGTCATTGGAGCCTTATTGGTTTAGTGCAGGCAAATCTACTCACAGAGTGTTTGGGCAGCACTCTGTTATTTGTCTCAACATATTAGAAATGAGTCCAGTCATGTGTCCACGTGAAGGAACAGCTTTGAAATGTTTAGACAGAAACTCCCTCGTGTTAACCCAGTTAGTGCTGTATTTTCACTGAAAAGAAGAGACAGTTGAAGAGCTGTCAGTCTTGTGTATTTAAAGTAATGGCCCTACAGCTATTCACTGATGCTCACATCTGAGGAGACAAATCAGTGTGTTCAGGTACATTTACAGAAATGTCAATCTTTTGAAAAAATAAACAATGATCTATTTACCTCCTCATTGACATGAATGAATAAGGCCAAGTGTTTTACATTATAAACAACGTGGTGTATGCACAGAAGTGTCAGAGACGATACTGTTATCTGCCCCATAAGAGGTTTTCTCTCGTATTCCCTTTACCTTAGGCCTGTTGGGATATGTTCATGTTCTTCTTCCATTCCCAGCGCTGGAATGCCTGACATGTAATCTGGCGCTTCAAACTGTGGCCATGGAAGAGTGGCCATGCCAGAGGAAACAAAAGAAGCTGTGGTCCAGGCAGCCAGGATGAAGTGTGTGAGCAGCCTAGATCAATAGGCACATAGAATTCCCCCATGCACCGCCAGAGATGGCAGGAGTCGGCTTCATTCACAACTAAAATGACCAACATGAAAGGACCCTTCCAAATTATCTGACTGCTGAGAGGGGGTTCTGCAGTCTGCAGTCTGAGAGGGGGTTCTGCAGTCTGGCTTATGGCAAGTGAACATGGGTCTCGAATGTTTTTGTTTATTTTTTTTTTCCCTGTTTGAGAGGTTTGACAGGATCAGCAGCTTTAAAAGGCATAGGTTTGGGACTTGGCACTTCCTAGGTTACCTGCCTGAGCAAGCTGTTTGCAACATACTGTAACTGCTTTATATAATTCAGTAAACAGAAGCAGGACATCCTTGACTTGCTTTTAGTATAGGTTGAGAAGTTTAGTTATTTATTCTCTGTTTATTGCTCAGTTATTTATTGACCCAATAGCAACAGTAACCAATACACAATGGATTGGTACAGAAAACACTGAACTAAATATTACTCCATTGTAATTATGTGAAGGAAGTGTA
>JAVQKI010306069.1:0-10160 GCA_036025975.1 Nematalosa erebi
TTTAAATAAAATACATTTTATTTCACCACACACATCACCGAATACTGTGGTGCCTTAATACCTAGTTATGTCAGTAAATAAGGGAGGCTATGGCCAAGAAAGTTTCAGAATAATGCATCTGAATGAGAAATCAGGAGGAAATATATTCTGTAGAGGGGATATGGGGGATACCCAAAATAATTTTTATCTCAAGCACCACAACACATCTTACATAGTGTAAAGTCCATTTGCATGAGGCCGTTATCCTTCACAGCCCATCTGGAACAGGCAGAGCAGATGTTTGATCCCTCCACACCCTGTCTCTCCCACTTGAGCCCTACAAACACTCCCCGCACTCCTTTATTACAAGTTACTGCAACTGTTGTTACAATGATCAAACAGGAAAACAAACTGGACTGAGGACATGGTGCTACGCATTCTGTTTGGCATGTTGTTTCTGAAAACAAGATGCTCTGAATAAGTTCTAGTAGACTGTGTGTTTGCAGTGCCCATATAGTGTGGTGTAATGGAAGCAGTTGTTTGTTTTCCTGCGCTGCATGTCATCGGGAGGTTCATGACTGCTGCGTCTCAGGGCCTGGGAACAGCCCCTCTGTTTACTCTATGTCTCCCTCTTGCCTCGCCTTTTCTGCAGCACTTAGCTGGGGGCACAACAGTCAACACAGTCGGGTCCTTACTGGGCGCTGCCCGCATGCAGCACACAACAGTGTCAAGTACACAAGCATGGTAGAAGCACAGCGCATATAAGAAATGTGTTTACTACCTAAGGTGGATCTAGATTCTGAGCTTACACGTTGATTGTTGTTTGTTTGTTCATTTGCTTGTTTGTTTGTAAGTATTGTGTCACTGCATGCCCTATACTGGGCAATACAGACATCATGCATAAATTATCTGTGTGTTGTTCATCACATTTCTATGGAATGTGAATGAGAGTATGTGTTTGTTCTATTTCAACAGAAAAACAGACATGGGATGTACCAGGTGGTATACCATTATTGTGCGTGTTTGTGTGTTCTTACTCACACTCTATTACACAGATGTGTGTGTGTGTGTGTGTGTATGTGTCTGAGTGTATGTAGGGGCTGAATGTAACTGATTTATCTTTCTCATAAATGAACAGTGCCCCTTTACCCTTTGAAAAGCTGGTGGGAACCCGTTGCCTAGCAACAGAAATACCAATTATGTGTTTTCTCTTCCATCGACTGAGGCGATGATGTACACACACACACACACGCACACACACACACACACACACACACACACACACGGATGTTACATCAGATTGTAAATGCAGACACTAGTCCCTAAGAGTGTCGTGTGATGTGGAGACACCACCCTTCTGATGTAATGCACAGCCTGGTGTGTGTGTGTCTGTGTGTCTCTCTGTGTGTGAACTGATGCTGTGGAGATCTGGGGAATCCTTCTGAGCTTTCCATCAAAAGGAGACTATTGAGTTGTTCCTCTGCTGTTAACAAATACAGAATCAAAGACTCTCTAATACACAGCAATGTTGATACTCAGAAAATAAACACACATGGATAATTCATATCCAACACTCACAGATGTCATGTGTCAATCTTTTAGACACTCCACCAGACACAGAGAGGCATTCCTTTTCAGCTAAATACAAAAAGCATGAATCTGTATGTGTGTGTGTGTGTGTGTGTGTGTGGGAGAGGGAGAGCAAGAGAGGGAGGGAGTTCCTTTGTTGCCACTGGCACTCAGTAACAGTTGAATAGATTATTCATCACCATGGGAATCCAGGTTAACATTCCCTTGTCAAGGGTGACTGGAGCCATGGCAATGGATGGCACGTGTTCAGTTGTACATGGAGCAAGTACCACTGTTGGGATGAAAGGGTCACCACGTTGCCATAACAACTAAGGTCATAAAGGTGAGGTGAATAGAGATGAATTGATGGCTCTCATATGAAAAGTCTAAGATAGCCTACCTCTTTGATGCAGCCTATTTTATGTTTCTTCTTTTTATATGGAAGACCGAAGCTATAAAATTGAAAAGCAATAAGATATTTTGTTATAGATTCTGCTTTAATGGCTGGCGGACTAAATGGACAGGTAATGTTCATCCCACTCCCAGTGTGGAGTGTTTCATTAGCAATTCTCTGTTGCACTGCCTAGAAATTAAGCAGTAGGCTATTATATAACATAGCATTTGGCCCATATTAGTTTTTATGTGACACAATTTCATTCTTCAGTGTAATTCCTCTGAGACTGAACTGACATACTAATGCAGATGACTCGTGGTGCTGGTGCATCTTGTACTCGAGGGCGCTGTCTTTGTTCCCCGTGTTTTGAACAAGGTAGCTGCGTGTGCCTTCGTGCGCCCAAATGCTTGAATTCCAGTGCACTCAACCGGTGGATATCCGACAAGGATTATCGCTGATTGGCCTACTCCCACCGGGCTGCCCTTTGCTAGGAGAACCTTGAGGGGAAATATGGCTGTGAAGATGAGCACATAAAGACTAAACGATTACTAACTTCTGAAAATAGGAGAAACAGTTGGACAACCACCCTAGAGTGACAACTTACCCTATAATGGATAGCGGTAGCCCCATGTCTGCATGTTCACTTTAAAGTGGAATCTCTGTTTTCAGTATTTGGATTGACTTCGCCTCTGGTAACCATCAGAGCTACCGGGGACGCGTAGCCTTCTGAGCCAGCAGGGGAGTGGCTTTGTGTGTGAGTCACGCTCGGGTTTTGAAGTTTAACAGATGTACCGGGAGAAGACGGTGCAGAACGGCACCGTAAACAAACCACTCTGGAGCATAATAGCACATTTTCTCAACCCGGCCACTGCAACACTGTCTCTGTACGCGAATACGCTACCCTGCATTTACTCTGGGATGTACAAAGCGGGTGAGTTGCTTCCCCAGATATTTTGTCCAAAAATGGTAGGTTTCACCATTACTTCACGATCGTGTCATATTCCTTTCAGTCGAAGTGGGTCAGTCGATGCAAATGTAACACTCGAGGTGTTAGAGCTGCTGTTATCGGACATGTCGAGTTTATTTTTAAACAGGCTTTCTCACACGTGCGCTGGCTCTCTCCGATGTTTGGGGGTGCATGGGGAGAGGGTAAGGGGCTCTGAAGATAGCCTACACTAGTTGCGCATTTGCAGGCAAATAAAAAGTTAGGTGACTCAGACCACCTATCAGCGCATAGAATTCTCTCTATGGTTTGCACGTAAATTATCTTTCTTTCTCGTCTCCTCATAATTGCATGGATTAGGACAACAACATTCACCATTTTTTAGCGTTAACCCACCAAGATAGTATTGTGTAGTTTTGGGGAAAGTGTGGGCTTGATCTTTACATCCTCACGTTTACATAAGCTGGTATCAGTTAGAACAACAACCCCATCCTTCAAGCTGGAGCTTAATTTGCATGCCATTGGTGGTGATGTGAGATGTTGGTGCGATTACATTGGTTAAAGGACTTTGTTCCTATATCATAAATTATGCTAGGCCAGTTATTTCCATGTAGTCAAAACCTACGTATAAGATGATTTGTTTTTTATTTGTAGATATTTGAAGAAAATTCTGTAATGAAGTATACAGAGACACAGAGAAGAGAGGCAGAAAGAGAGAGAGACCAAGTCTGTGTTCGATTGTGTGTGTCTGTGTGTGTGTGTGTGTGTGTGTGTGTGTGTGCGTGTGCAGGGAGATGACTCTGCAGCATATAGAAAGGAAACTTAAGACTATGTAGCAGACTTCCGACAGCAAATCATGTTGCTCATGCCCAGGAATCTGCAAAAATATGAGCCAAAATATTTGTTCAAATAAACTGCCTGTAGCGCTTCCTTTTCATTTTTCTCTTCCTCTGTCTTTGTATTACACACACACATACGCGTATACACACAACACACAAGCACACACACACGCACATACACACGCAGACACACACACACACACACACACACACACACTTAAACACATCAGAGTTTGGGCATCCTGTGTTTTCTCTCTGAAAAATTCTGAGTAATGATGATCCCAGGGGACGGCGGTCTATTTCCAGCAGCCAACTGACAGATCATATGGGAATCAATGTTAAAGTTTTATCAGACTGGAACTAGGAAGTCCTGTCTCGTATACTCAGACCAACACTCATCCAAACACTCGCACAAACATTGAGCTGTGCCCCTAGGTCTGATTGTCCTGATTGAAACTACAAATTGAAATGTACACAGGCAAAGACAAAGACACGGACACACAAAGCACACACAGAATGACAAGTGCGCGCACACATGCAATCACACAGAGACAAAGACACAGACACACAACTACACACACACAGCAACACAAGCTCACACACATACAGACATGGACAAATATATGTCCCCCACACGGCATTCTCTTGTGTATAAACAGAACTTCTTCAGACATAACAAGTCACATCTTTTTATGCATCCTCCTCATTCATGCATAGGCTATGAGACACGACTCTTCTAGCCACTAATGTCGTGATTAAACTTTAATATCTTTTTTTCCAGCCAGGGATGGCTCTCTCACTCACACCAAAAATATTGTTGGGGAAAAGTCCGTTAAAGCGATGGTTCGGAGTATTTCCAACCATAGCGCTGTTACACAAGCTTGATGAGTGCTGTTGATAGCAAGGAAAGCAAATGAATTTAGAACAACAGACAGGGTGGTGAACGCGCTGCATACGCTTATTCAATGGTACAAGTATGCTCACTTTCACTTTCCTTTTTTATGTACCATTTACTTAGTGTAAGTTGTCGGTTCGCTATTTGGTCTAGGTTGTTCCAAATTCTTTCGTTTTCCTTGCTATCAACAGCTCGTATAACAGCACTATGGTTGGAATTACTCCGAACCATCACTTTAAGTAGGCATCTGACATCAAGACTTTGCAATTGCTTTTAAAACTATCCGTCTGAGGACTAGCCAAAACAAGCTAAAATTCCAATTATATTTCATTGCTGGTCTGGATGTCTGTGTTGGTACTTCTGCAGGACAGGAAATCAAATGATTCACATTCTGTGACCATAGCTTGTCCATGTCATCTGTATACTTAAACATACTTGTAAAGACCACAACCAAAGTACAGCAGTTTTATGTTCAAACTGTCCATAGTGAATCAGGTCGTCTCATGTGAAAGACAATTTTTATTGTGCTCTGTGAGAGCTAGTGATGTTACCTTTGAAGGATATTTTAAAGCAGAACTCGGTCTAACCCACAAGGAGAAATGTAAAGACAATATATATACAATAGGCAAATTATAGTTCTCTTCCCAGCTTTCTGTGCTCTGACTGGTTATTGTCCACTGAGAATTAAGGCCATAAACTGCTTCTGTTGATGCATCCACACTGAATATCCATTGCTCAAAAGTTGGTATCCGCATGGAAAGTGTAGAGTGATATAGAGTGGAAAGGGCAAGCTGGGGTCATTTTAAAAATAGCCATTCTAAGGAACGACTGGTCCTGTTCCCAGATGGATGGAACTAGTTGACCGATTCAGATTAAAAAAACAGATCCTCGGGTGGTGCGCTATTGGCTAATATAGTCTTATGGATAATTGCGTGTGTGAGTCTCTGTGTGCACTTATTTGTGCGTCACACACTGTAACCTGACTGACCTTTCCATGCCTTGCCAAACGGTTTACATCAGACAGTTGAACTCCTTCTGAGATCTGTGTGTGTGAGTGTGTGTATTTGTGTGTGTGTGTGCAAATTTGAGTGATGAAAAGAATCTGGAGTTTGTCAAACTTTTTAAGAACGTCTTCCTTCAGGGGATTGTTTATACAACACTCCAGGATTGTGCGATTGTCTGTGTGCATTTGTGTGTGTGTGTGTGTGTGTGTGTATCTTTTTACATGTGGGAGTCTGTGACTGCCTTCCATTCCCTTAGAGAACATGTCACTGAGTGAAAGAAATATTTTAATGAAGACCTTTAGGCTAATGCATGAGTTGCTGTTTCTCTGTTCCAGGACTGAATCTGAGGAGTCGTGTTCATTCAGGATGTTTGCGGACTGGATCAGTGTATGCCCTTGCACAATGCTATGACCCCTGAAAAGGTTCAGAGGAATGGACGGATGTTTTGAAGTTGGAGACTAACAACATCATTACAAATGTCTGAAGGCCTATTCTGAACCACTATACACATACTCATACACACACATACTGTAAACAAACTCACACACACATACAGACACACACACACACACACACACACACACACACACACACACACTTAGAGTAGAAACCTGCCTGATGAATCCCTTAGGGCTCTGGTATACAAACACTCCAAGCTAGTGGGTGCAAGTTGCCATGCCAACCAAGACTGCCATCCTGGAGAGTTCTGTTGCCATACAGATAGTAACCATGACATTGCTCTTCCCATTGGTGCTGTCTCTACTGCTGGCCTCCAGAGCAGTGGCAAGTAATGATGATGCCATCCCTCGCATCAGCTTCCCTTATAGTAAGCAGCCAGACGAGGTTGTTTGTATGTTGTGATGACGTGTGTATGCGTGTATAATGTTTTGGTAAAATTTGTTGAAGTTAAATCTTTACCTATCATTACTCTTGTAATCTTTATTATTTATTTATTTCTTATTTATTATACGTGGTGATTCACCTATATTCTATTGAGAGCCCTACTATTTATGTTTTATAACAGTGGTTCAATGGTTTGTTTGTTTTGTTGGCTGCATTTTTTGTAAGATTGTTGTTGTTTTCGTTGTTGTTGTTGCTGACAGACTCTCAGGACCGAGCTGTCAGACAGTTCTCCCCTGCTGGAGTGTTTAATTACACCTCGCTGCTGCTCAGCCAATCAGATAACACGCTTTATGTGGGTGCCAGAGACATGCTGTTTGCCCTCAATGTCAATGACATCACCTCACACACGCGACAAAAGAAAGTATGTATGTGTGATTGTGAGGATCTGTGTGTTTGTATTTGTGCACACATTGCTATTACCATTGTTTTGACTCGTTTTGTCTATGGTTTGGTCAGTTGTCATGGGAAACACCTGAGAAGAAGAGGATGGAGTGTGGCTTTAAGGGGAAAGACCTGCAGGTGAGTAGAGAGAGAAAGGGAGATCTCTCAACACAGCCTTTTATGTGATGATGGCCATGACCTAAAAAACATCACAGACGGTGAAGTTCACAGACTCACTGACACCTACTGAGAGCTATTTGGCTCCAGTGATGGATTTGGGAGACCCAGTCTTGTCTTTAATTCCCTTGTGCAAATCACCAGAGATCTCTCCTGTCAAGCCATTTTTTCATCCACTTTTTTTGCCATTTTTATGATCACAAAAGACATACTTGCTCTGATTTTCTTGAGTAGCCAATGATGTTGTTCACTGAAATCTCACTGACTCAGGCAGGGCAACACCCCCCTTGTGGTTACTTTTGGTAGCACACAAGGGATGGGGTTCAGAGATGTCATACTTTAATGTTTTGTTTGTAGAAAGACTGCTTCAACTACATCAAGCTCTTGCTGCGTCTGAACGATACACACCTGTATGTCTGTGGAACCTATGCTTTTAGCCCCACCTGTTCTTACATAGTAAGTGAAAATCTCTCTTTCTCCCTCTGTCTCACACATACACAAAGGTTTTTGTCTAGTCTCTTGCCCTTACTATCAATCTATGTAAAATATTCTCACCGCCATTTGTTTGTGACTGTTTGTGCATGTGTATGATGGTTGTATGTTGTGTTGTGTGTGTGTGTGTGTGTGTGTGTGTGTGTAGAATGCAGCCAGTTTTTCTTTGTTGCATGATGAGCAAGGGGAGATTCTGATGGAAGATGGGCGGAGCCGCTGTCCCTTCAGTCCTGAGTACCACAACGCCGCTGTCATTGCAGGTATGCACACGCACACACACACATACACACGCACACACACACACACACACACACTGTCTCAGAACCATAAAAAAGCATCTAACAGTAGGCTATCAGTGTTACTGACTTAACAACATACAGCACAGTCACCACCCTCACCTTCAACTGCTCTCGGCTGTAACGGATCCTCATGTCTAAAGGTCAGAAGGTCTGATTCTTCATTAAGCCTTTAGGCTTCAGTGTGTCGAGGGTGATAATGCTATGCAAGTCCAAGGACTTGCACACCCACATATACACTCAGCATACACCACACAGGCATTGGTATA
Source organism: Nematalosa erebi (assembly GCA_036025975.1). Classification (NCBI taxonomy): domain Eukaryota; kingdom Metazoa; phylum Chordata; class Actinopteri; order Clupeiformes; family Clupeidae; genus Nematalosa; species Nematalosa erebi. The sequence goes on from JAVQKI010306069.1 coordinate 8,142, forward strand.
CACATATTGTGTTCAGCTGATGGTCACCATAAGACACACACACACACACACACACACACGCACACACACACTCTCTCACACACAACCTACTTTGTATTAACAAGCACAGTCCTGCACTGTTTTTAAATTCAGAACCTTGGATATAGAAGGCACGCTAGCAAGGGCAAAACCCATGTGCACCTGTCACATGCAGGTTCTCTGATAGCGATGGGGAGTGAAGTTTACTTACTGCACAGCTCTCCATCTGACACCCACACCCACACCCATACACACACACACGCGCACGCGCACACACACACACTCACAAAAGGTGTTTGTTGTCTGTTGCAGATGGGATGCTGTATACTGGGACTGTGAGTAACTTCCAGGGTAACGAGCCAACCATCTCTAAGAGCCTGGGCACAGGAGCTGCTCTCAAAACTGATAACTCCCTCAACTGGCTGGAAGGTAAACAAAAGAAAAAGAGACTGTTTCATGTACCTAGGTATATATGAAAACTGGAATATTCTCCTTCCGCGCATTAGAAAATAATTCCATATACTGTACACGATGAAAACAGCCAGGGAAGGCTGTCAAAACATGTCAAACAAATAAAAAAGCCAACCAAAGAAAACTGGCACCGGAGTTTTCATATATCTCCACTTTGGTAGCCGTTAAACCACTGTTGTAAATGATGGGTGCAACCGCATAAATAAATATGCGGTTTTATAGATTATCCAACTACATGTAAACGGAATGAGAGTGGGGATAACACACAGTCCCCACACAGGCGCTGCACATTTAGATGGCAGCAGAGAGCTCACTTTCTTTTGTTTGCTCTAGAAAAATACCAGGTCTTTATTATTAAGCATTTAGGCTTATTCGGCCTTCTCCAAGTGTTCAAACACGGGAAGATTTCTTTTTTCCATACCCTTCCTGAAGTGTGTGTGTGTGTGTGTTATTAGATCCAGTATTTGTGGGATCTGCGTTCATGCCAGGGAGTGATGGAGATGATGAGATCTACTTCTTCTTCAGTGAAACAGGAACAGAGTTTGATTTCTTCGACAACACCATTGTGTCACGCATTGCACGTGTCTGTAAGGTAAAACGCAAGATGCGACTGTTTGTGTGTGTATGTGGCACACACAGTACAAATGGGGTACAAATGTTACACAGTGATAATGTTTCTGTACAAGTATATTTGTTTCTCTAGATTTATTGTGTTTATGGACATTTGTGGAAGTTGCAAATCTCATGTCCAGAGTACATTTTTCTGTGCTTGTTTAGTTCATCTTGTTCAGCGTTTCTCTCTCTCTCTCTCTCTGTTTGTGTGTGTGTGTGTGTGTGTGTGTGTGTGTGAAGGATGACGAGGGTGGCGAGAGAGTCCTTCAGAAGAAGTGGACAACATTCCTGAAAGCCCAGCTGCAGTGCTCTCTGCCTGATGATGGCTTCCCATACAATATTTTACAGGATGTCTTCATACACACCGCCCCAAGCAGAGAGCATACACTGCTTTATGCTGTCTTCACATCACAATGGTTTGTTCTTGTGTCCATCACTCGTGTTCATATCTATGTGTATTGCTGTCTGTATTGGAGTTTGTAAATACATATGACGGAAGTTTATTTTGGCATTGTTGATAACTTACTGAAGCTGTGGTGTAATAAAAGGTTTCCTTCTCTGTGTGTGGGCGAGTGTGTGTGTGTGTGTGTATGTGTTTAGGCATAAAGGAGCATGGGGTAGTTCGGCCGTGTGTGTGTTTAGTATGGAGCAGGTGGACAATGTATTTAATGGCCGATACCGAGAACTGAACCGAGAAACACAACGCTGGACCAGGCACACTCAATCTGTTCCAGAACCACGCCCTGGAGCAGTGAGTGCACACACACTCACTCCAGAGCACACATACACAATCGACTCACACACATACATATGGTATTGTGGATGTATTTCAGAAGATAAGGTCATATACACACATATCCACACTCAATGCATTTTCATAATTTCATACAGCATGGGGTGTAGTTATTGTATATTTAT
>JAVQKI010306137.1:0-17202 GCA_036025975.1 Nematalosa erebi
TTGTATGCAGTTCCATTCTTTGTCTCAGATGACTCATAAAATGTTATTTAATGACCTTAAATGAAGACATTTATCGGTGTTCACCACTTTACAGAACTGCATCCGAAAAACTGTTGAACAACATTTAGGAATGCTGAATAAACATCTCGTTCTCTGTTTCAAACTGGTTCTCTTAATTAGGTTTGGATGTCAGTAAGGCAAACTGACCCGTGATATGAAAGAAAAAGAGAGGAGAGCAGCACAGACTTTAGGCTAGGAGTATTTTGGGAGTCTCTTTGCATACGTGCTCCCGTCACTGAATGTCACCTACGGAGTCGGTGCCGGTAACCACGGGGACCAGACAAAGCCAAGACCATCTATCAGGTGCATGAGAGGGGAAAATCAGGCGTGATACGCCAGCAAAGCTGAGCAGAAAAGACAAGGAGCCGTTTTCTCTGTCAGAGTGCATGTGTGTGTGCACGTTTGCGTGTGTGGTGTATGCGTGTGTGTGTGTGTGTGTGTGTGTGTGTGTGTGACATGCTGAGCTCTCGCGGCTGTCTCGACCATGATAAATGGCTGTAATACGGCAGCAGTCACCCTGTAGGACTAGTCAATAACACTGAATTGAAGTATGCTGCAGTGACAAAGAGGAAAGGAGACAGGAAAAGAGGGAGAGAGAAAGAAAGAGAGAGAGAGAGAACAAAGAGAAGAGGGGGATAATAGAGAGAGGGTGAGAGAAAGAGTAAGAGAGACTGAGGAGTGACAGGGAAAGAGAGAAAGATGTCAAGGTGGAAAGAAGGGAAGAGGAAAGCGCGAGCTAGAGAGAGAGAAAGAAGGAAGGAAGGATGGATGAAAAAGAGAGGGATGACGAGAGACACGACGGGAGGGGAGACCGAAAGGTTATTAGAGGCTGAGAAATATTGGAGGAAGGTCTGAGAGATTGAAGAGTATAAGCTTATTGCACATTGGCTGAGGGAGAGCGCTTCCTATTAATCTGTCGATGCATGTGAAACCACCCTCTTCTCTTCCTCTTTTTAAACCACCCTTTAGCCTCAAGCTCGATGTACATCTGATGCCCCATGTCTCTCCCTCTCCTGGCCACTATGCCCTTCTAGCTCCACACATTGTTTCTCCTAAAAAAAAACATTGCCATCTTGCTGTTCCTAAGCGCCTTGCTGTTTCTCTCCCCCTCTTGTCCTCTTGCTCAACATGGGAGCATTTTAATTAGGCTGTATGTGTTGTCAATGAGATGAGTTTCTGGGAAAGTAGGTCACTGCCCTAATACTTTTTTTTGTTGTTGTTTTTACCGTTGTTGGCAAAAACAAAACAACAAAAATATACTGTATTTCCAAATTGCTGAGAGAACATATTTGAAGCCCAGGGAGGGAAATAGCAATGGGGAAAGGGAAGGGGAGAAACCTTATTGACTTTCTGCAACAATGCTTTCAGAGCAACTCGGATTTCTCTTTCTTTTTTTTTTTTCTCCTGACAATTTTGGGTCTCCTGAAGCAGCTTGGTGTAACATAGAGCCCCAACAACAATGCTTTCAGGTGAAGGCAAAATCTATCAAACTATAGCACAAAGAACACACACACAGACACACATATACACAATCATGCTTACATATACACCCCACAAACACCTACACAGATATTTAAGCAGAAACACCAGCGCACACACACACGCACACACACACAAATACACTGTACAGTTTGCCCTCTGACCGCAGTGGGACTTCATGAATGAATGAATGAATGTGAGCTCTTGTGTGAAGGTGATTCCTCAAAACAGATGAAGGGATGGAGGGAAAGATGAAGGAAGCATGGGAGAGAATTAGAGTGAGAGATAGAGAAATAGAGGGAGAGAGGGAGATGGAGAGAAAGAGAGAGACTGAGGAGGTGTAAAGGTTGAGGGAGGAGTGCATAAAAGAGAGAAGGAGAAAAAAGGAAAGGATGAGGAGGAAAAATCAGATGAGAATTAAAGGGTGAAACAAAGAGAAAGAGAGAGAGATGTAAGCTGAGCAACGGCAATAAAGACAATCAGCAGAACAAGGGCAGGCTGCCCCTCTATCCCTTGCTCTCCATCTCGGTCACACACACACACACACACACACACACACACACACACACACACACACATTTCTCAAACCACATTTCATAATGATGAAAAAACCTGAGCCAAGCGTGTTGACATGCTCACAAATATGTGTGTGTCTGTGAGTGTGTGTGTATCTGTGTGTGTGTGTGTGTGTGTGTCATTGTTTAAGCAAGAATGAGTGCAGGAGAGAGAGATGAAAAGACGGAGACAGGTCCCCTGGTCACTAGCTCAGTAGAATGTCCCCTCCTGGTGCTTCCACTTACTGCTTCGTCCCCCTACCGTCCACCCCACAATCTTCCATCAGGAACCATGACTGACTGTGGTCACGGCAACCCAACTGTCAGGACAACCAGAATGACACCCTGGGGTGAAACCGTCAATCCGACACCTGTCTGTGATCCTGTCACATCAGACCCAGGCCACAGGAGAGCAAAGGGAAGAATGGGGCGAATGTCCTCCGTCTGAGCGAAGTAGGCAATTACGGTACAATGCGGACGTCTCAAGGTAGGAATTTCACTCGATATCTTGTGACATTCCTTTCTGTCCACCTCTCAATGTGCTTACTTTTTTTTCATTTATTTATTTCATTCAGTAATGGTGATAACTGAAATATGTGTGCCAAAGGAAAGAGATTTCAAGGTCTCCTAAATGAGTGTGTGGTGGAGTCATGTCTGTGGTTTAGCCCACACATGCCATGACCTTGCACAGAGATTTCTCTTATCTTTTTTCCTGCACTTGGGTGAGCATGCAGCTGAAGGCCAAGAGGTAGAATAGCATCATTGTAATGAGGGGGGAAAAAGTCAATCCTCCCACATGCAAGTGTTCAAACGTGTATACACACACACACACACACACACACACACACACACACACACACAACAACAAAATTCATAGCACTGGCATCTTCTTAATGTGCGTTCAGATCACAAGCGGTACCAGCGTTCGACTAGCTAAGAAAGAAGACCAAAACGCTGCACTGGAAATGGCATTAAAATCTGCAAAGTAAGCTGTGATGTGAAACATTTGAACGTTCCATCCTGATTTTAATTTGAAGGAGCCCCAATCATACACTTGCACCCACTGACTGCAAACAATGTTAAAATCAGAATTTAGACGACACACTATCCTTTTCTATGGATTTAATTACCATCTCGTTTTCAATATCAATATGTGTGTAGCAAATTCAACAACTGGCTTTGCACGAAGCCTAGCTGGTTAGACTAGTAGTATGAAGAGCAAATCAACTGTACTCTTGCTTACACACTAAACATTAGTTTAGTTACATTACATTAGTTAAGTTAGGCTACATTGCAATTGGTTAGAGCCACACACGTGACGAGCTTTTCCAACTTAGCGATTTTCTTAATGATAAGAACTGATGTGAACAATCGGAACAAAAATTATGCAGTTCTCAGAGACGTACATGACCGAGACATTTCGATTGGTTGCCACTGAACCATGTCACAGCCCATTACATAAAGTTAACTGAAGTTTGACTTTCTCCTGACACTCTAGACACCCAAAATTCTCCACCGCGCCCAAAATGCTTTCAACGCCGATCGAATGCCAGTCTCTCAATCAAAAATGAATCATTTCCGGAGCTCTTGTCATTTATTCCACTTTCGGTCTGAATGCACAGTTACTCCATCTCCAACACACTTCACATACCTCCCTACCTGTTAAATGTGCTCACCTGTGCTTGTTTGGCATGCCCTGATGAAAACACAAGACTGTTGAAATACATAGATTTGTGGCCAGTACCTAATCATTTTCAATTCTGCCTAAAAAAGTGCCTCAAAGTTTACTATTTTTGCACCGATGTCTTAGAGGCCCTTTTTTGGTTCCCTGTTACTCAGTTTCACAATTTCTGACCCAGGGAGGCATTCTATTTTCTTTTCTTGTCTTTACACTTCTGATATGCCTACTATGTCTGTGCAGGTTCTATCTGGAAGTTGTAACCATTTTATGTATGCAGAGAGTGCAGGGAGATAGGTGTCCATGTCAATAGATACCCTTCTCACATGAAGCCTGGCAGAGCCAACACAGTCAGCATTTCTGTGCTCGGACTCTCTTAGGCAGTCAATTAAGTCCAAGGTGAGGCGGAGGGAGGAGAGGAGAGGAGAGGAGAGAGGAGGAGGGGAGGGGAGGGGAGGGGAGAGGAGAGGACAGGGGAGAGGAGGGAAAAGGAGGGAAAGGGAGTCGAGAGAAGAGGAGGTGAGAGTGCAGGAGAGTGGATAAACAGAGGAGAGGAGGAGGAGGAGGAGGGAAAGGGGGAGGTGGGACAAGTTATCGCCTCAGCCGATGTGGTCCAGTGACTTCTGCACTTGTCAAATGGCCCTTTCACATGCTGGATGGTGACAGAGGTCTCGCTGCTCAGAAAACCTTAAAACCTGCCCAACAGCAATGCCAGATTCCCTCACTGTGGGGGGTAGGGCAAGTTGAAAGGACATACAGAAACTGACACTCACACACACACACACACACACACACACACACACACACACTTATGCCCTTAGTGTATCAACCAAATGCAGATACATCACAGTGACAGGATACCAGAGGGACATGGCAGTCCTTCCCTGATAATTCCTGCCTTAGCCCATCGACCCGCACATGGAAATCAATTAGACACGAGACTAAGCCCCATAAGCCAATACAGAGGGGGTGTGTGTGTGTGTCTGTGTGTGTGTGTGTGTGTGTGTGTGTGCGTGTGTCAGGCCGTCCTCTACAGTCCGTACGGTAGATAGTAGAGGCGGACATCGAGGAGACAACAGACGGTGATGGATCCCGAAACGAATTAAGCTCCTCTGCGCTCTGTACATTAAACAAGCAAACGATCGACCGAACGACATCGACGGCGGCGAGGAGCTGCTGAGCAAAGTGTGGAACTTAATCTAAGCCTAAAAGCTCAGCCCAAAAGAGAGTGACCCCCAAAGTCCATTAAGGGCTAGGGTTACATAACACACGACTCGGAGGCAGCGCATGGAGGAATCTGAGACCTTTCTGAGACATATCATTTGAAACGGTGGAATTTGTCAATGGACGTAATGTGTTGCTGACTGACAAGCGTCCTAAGTGCATCAGAGGACTAAAACACCTATCTTCTAAATCAAGATACCCCCCTAAGCCCTTCCCCGGTAAAAAGTCCTTGAAGACTGACTCTTTGAGAGAATGAATTCGAGATTATAGCTGAATTGAGATTCAGCCACTGTTTAGCTCAACTGGGTGACACGGAAGTGAGTGATTTCAGACAGATGCCATGGTCCAGCACTGATCATTAATCATAGAGTCTGCCGTTCCAGCGCCACATGCGGTCACAGCAACGTAACGAGGGACAGGGAGGATTCAACAGAGGGGGCAGTAACAAAGATATCAGCTCCATTTACCATCTCAATTAGGAATCAGCGCTTTGTAGAATTACAAAAAAAAAAAAAAAAAAAACTCACAAGCCTTCATTATTTTCATGTGACGATGTTCCCAATTACGAATCCCAAACAACTGAAAAGACAACAACCACAACGAAGGGAATTGATTAAAGAGAAGATAGAGCAGAGGAAGAATTGATTGCGTGGCTTTTCTCCTTTCATTCCCTTTGTCTCTATTCCCACTCTGGAGCACAAGATCCTGGGCAGCATCCAGTCTCAACTAGTCTGCACTAGTCAGTGATTGCATGGTGGATAAGTACTGAATTGCCCGAAAAGCTGTGGGTTCTTTTTTTTTGTCTTTTTTCAAAAGGGAGACTGGTGCCTTGCATTAACTTGTGTACATAAGTCAGCAACACCAAACGAATTTCAGAAGCTGTACTAGGAAAATCCATTTCTCTTCTGGTAGCTCCTCTTTACTAGCAGAGTCTGTTTGCCGTCCGTTCACTTTCAGAGAGTAAACTGGAGTAACATTCCCTGAACTTTGCACGTGACATTTATTTGACCACTTGGTATTTTATATTCCCTGACATTTATCCTGTGCTGAGAGTGCTCGGGCCGCATTGATATTTCTTAGCCTCTCCTAACACGTTCCACCATCATGGCTGCATGGTCAGTAAAACACACACACACACACACGTAGCTTTGGCATTTACGCCCCATGCGTTTGCAGAAAGAAAAAAAAAAAAACAAGAACTATGTTTCCGTGCTGTGGATGACCAATTAGCGGCCATGCCATGGTCAGGTCTCGGCGGTCGGCCGAGCGCAAACACCAGCCACCGTTCCTGACTTCATCAGTATGCCAGCACAGGTGTGGTGGCCGATTAAGGATTCAGGGCCGAAACGGTGTTCCGAAACTGACCATAAATTACCTCTCTCTCTCTTTCTTTCTCTCTTTCACCCTCCCTCCCTCTTTCTCTTAAAGTGGCTTAGTCACCATGTCGTTGCAGCTGTTTGGGTCCCCACCACAACCCCTCTTTTTATAAAAAGAATAAAAAATTCAAACGCAAAACTTTGCCTTTGTCCATTTTTCTCGATCCACCGCAGTGAGTTATTATGTTTACCATAGAGCATGTTACAGCCGTGTTTCTGTGAGAACAAGAGCAGTGATTTAAAGTGTGGGAAAGAGAGGTGATATGACCGTACAGGGCCAGTTCGACACAGCTCATTGGACATACTGCAGCGCTGGGGATTCGGGCTTGGAAAAAATGTTACTTTTCAGCCAAACCAGAAAATATTGTTCTTGCATTTCATACAGCCTCTCCCCCCGCCCCCCCACACCCCCCTCTCTGCTTCATGTCTTTTAACCTTTAGGTGATTTGGATGCATTCCTAGTGAGTGAAAGGGGAAAAGGCAATGTCCAAGTATGGTGCTGGACTTTCACCATCTTTTCAATGTCCATCAGTTGCATTCAGCTGAGCAGACCCATCCGCCATCACCATACGTCTGCAATGGCTCAATGAAGCATTGTTTCCTAATACGGAGCAGTGCATTCACTTCATCATCTTCTTCCACTCTCTCTCTCTCTCTCTCCCTCTTTCTCTCTCTCTCTCTGGTCAGGCGAAAGAGAGTTATATCTAGCAATCTTCTCCTTCGCTTCAGCTGTTGCGAGCAGCAAACTGTGCCATGAAAGGGGACAGATGAAAGTATGTGATGGCACGCAAGCAGCATTATGGATGTCTGTGCGGCTCCCTCCCAAAGACTACAACCCCACGAACAATAGCTTACTGTCAACACTGTCCCTTCTCATAGACGGCTGGATCAGTACCCACACAGTAACTCACAGTGGCCTTCAGATGACCCCATATTTTGGAGCACATCTGTGCCAATACGGGAACAGATATGTTCCAGACATCATCAACTATTGAAATGTGTTTTCGAACACTGCTTCCTCTTCCTCTAAGTTGACTAATTTATCTCCTGTGCACTACCCCTTCAAGGCACAGGCAGATGATTCTATTCCAATACATGTTTCATGTCAGGTGGAGCAAAATTTTTCTGAACTGTCATCTAGCTGTCTGTTTACAGTGACTATGCCAAAATACTTAATGGTTCAGGGTTCTGGCTCTGGATATGGGGGAAAAAACACTTAAACTAGGACAAAGCCATAACCCTTCCATTCCATAGACATGTAGTATAAGGAGTAAGGAAACCTGCTGTTCATTTTTTTAATTTATTCATTCTTTTTTGTTATTATTTTATTTGGGTTTTGGTCTGTGTGTGTCATGTTTAAATATCAGGACCACCAGAATCACAAACTGCTTGAACTGGACTTCTTTTAGATGATCTCCATCTTCGGCTAACGTGTCACTATTTAGGCAGACGTGGCCTCAGCGTGGCCGTGGCTGTAGTGCATTGTGTGGACTACCAGTCATGTGACAGTGACAGATGCCGCGTTGAATGGCGCATTGTTGAGCTGTCGAATAGTTCAGTTGTGTGAAGAGGAAGCACCTCTCATGTTATCAGTTTCCTGTCTATAATGTATCTCTATCAGATAAGGGCAGCAGGGGTCCACAATATGTAACATTTTTCATCCATGTCACACTATTTTTATTTATGTTCTTGATTATTTATGCTTGTGTTTTGTCAGTGTGTTGGTTTTTGTCAATTTTCATACTTGCTGATGACTTCCAGTTTACAATATATCTTTATCAGATGAAGCCACCAGGAGCCCACCAAAACATAGAACAATAGAGGAGCAACGGGAGACTTTTTCCATTGTATCTCTAAATATATACTTTCTTTGTTTGTGTGCTTTCATTGAGCCGATGTCATACCTGCTGACGACAAACATCCGCCCACATATCACATGTGCTTTCAAAAAAAAAAAAAAAAGAAAGAAATGACTAAGTGAAACACTTTTCTGAAATCAAAGGGATTTTTTTTTTAAAGTCACTTTTGCATCCATTAAGGAGGAAAAAAAAAGCAGTGAGGCACAAACTGTGTGTGGCAAAGTGGCCTCGCGACAAGGGAACAATCGATAGGACGCCACGCAGCCAAGCAATAGAGTCTAATGGGAGTCGGTTAAGGACCGGCCGCTGTCATTTGACATCGCTGCCACTGAATGGCTCATAATTGATCCATTACTGGAGACAGGGTCCAACAGAGGGGGCGGCGTCAGGTCCCTCTCATGGATTGGGTTTCCATTTTTCAGGCCGCAGGTGCTGCAACAGCAGCTTCCTTTAATATTCTTCTCTTAAAACTGAAAATAGTAATAACAACAACAATAATAACAACAAAAATCAATGGAACATAAAAGGTCGGTGGCCTGTTTGTAGAAATGTACTGATAAAGCTTTGATGTCCTTCTCAAGATCCAGATGGGCAACAGGCAGCAGAACTAGGCAGAAATATCCTGACGTGACCCAAGTGTATATGTGTGAGTATTTCTGTGTGTGTGTGTGTGTTCTAACGAAGAAAGGATGAGGGATCTAAGTGAGGTTAACACCAAATGTCAGCTATTTCATCTTGTATTCAACCGCAGCTCTTTTGGAAATTCCACACAGTGGAAAGCATCTGTGGTACCATGAAGCAAAGCTGGTTTTCTTTGACCACCCCATCTTCTTTTCAATCCCTTTTTTTAACAGACTTTACTTTGCCCTAGTGTCTGAATTCCAAAATAGGACGGCAAGAGAAGAACTCTTGCACAGAGCATACATAAACAATGCAATATGAATGAACGCTTTTTAAGACTTGTTGTTGAGGCTTTTTCCGTTGTATCCTTGACAATCTGTCAAGTTTAAACCTAAATGGAAAGTACATGCAGAGACTCTAAGATCGCCTGGGCCTTGTAGTGGTGAGATCTGGGGGAAAGAATCTCGACACAAAGGCAAGAAGGAAATCGCCGTGGATTAGAAGAATGAATGGGCGTGGATTCAGGGCCAGAACTTTGGCCAAACACTGGTGGAAAACTTGGGGCAAATTTGGGCGGCTGGGTGCCCGTCTATTCCGGGGCGTTCCAGAAGATCTCAACTGTGCCCAAACTGGCGTTGGCACTTGTTCTCGCTCTCTCGCTCCCTCTCCCTCTCTCGTCTCTCGCTCTCTCTCTCTCTCTCTCTCTCTCTCTCTCTCTCTCTTTCTCTCGCCATTTCCCTCCCTCCGTTCCCTCCCCCTAAGCTTTTATTCAAATTGAATGCATAAATTACCAGAATTAATGTGACCTGGCAGGGTAGTTCAGGAAACCGAGACTGTGTCTTGTTTATGAGCATTGTTTCCCGTCTGCCCCTGCCCCAGCCGACCCCTCCAAACACACACATACACACACAAAAACACAAAGACACACACTTCAGCATAACACTCCCACTCGCCCCTCCTCACGGCGACCACCGCCAGTCAGGCACCCATTCCACAAGCACAGGCAACAGGCTTGATCGCAATGTGAAGTCATCCAATCAATAGACCTGCAGCTGATTTAAAAGGCTAATTTATGGCCTTCGTTAGCATGATAGCATTTTTCACTTTCGCCAGACACACACGCACACGGTGCATGTGTGCGTCTGTGCGAGAAAGAGAGAAGTCTAAAGAAAGAGAGAAAACAGGACTGTTCGAGCAGAGCGCATGCACAAAAGCAAATGAGGTCCCTTTAAAACAAGATCCTGCAAGACAATGCACACACACACACACACACACACACACACACACACACACACACAAATACAACATCTGGGGCCCAAGTCATTATCTGGAGCCTTGTCAATTACCTCCTTATTTTCTTTCTTTTTTTTATTTTTCCTTTCACTAATGTGTCCACGATAACAACAAAACTGGAGAAAACGGGGACGACTGCGGGCCTCTTCAGGGACAGCTGTGGGCCATCTCAGCACCCAATCCACCCCAGCATCAGCTTCTCTGTGGGGTACCTCAACATGACTCACCCCAGCAAATCCAGAGGATTTCAATGACAGTCCACCCCCGCCTCCTCCCAACGCCAGGGTCCTTTCAGGCCCTACGGGAAGAGTGGAAAATCCCCTAGCCAATGCTGGCCCCCCGTCCTGGACCCCTCGCCCCCAGCCCCCACCCCCCACCCCCCAGCCCCCTTGCACCACTGCACTGCTCCGGTCCTCAAACCAGGGCTGGCTATAATTGGGGGAAAATCTCTGGGAGAGGAAGGAGCTGGAATTAATTTGATAATCCTCTTCATTATGGAGAGACAGAATGGGGGTTATTAGTTGACAATGAAGGGGTTAGAGAAAAAAAGAAAGAGTGAGAGAGAGAGAGAAAGAGAAATGGAGAGAGGGACAAGCGAGAGTGAGCAATGGGGAGGGCAAAGTGTTGCATTCCCTCCCCCCTCTGCCTTTCTCTCTTTCTCTCACGCACAAGGCCAGTACCCAGACTTCACCCTCACTGCTGACAGAAAAAACAACAACAGGGAGAGTGGGAGAGAGAAACAGGAAAGATAAAAAAGGAAGAAAGGAAGAAAGAAAGAAAGAAAGAAAGAATGAATGAATGAATGAATGAAAGAAAGAAAGAGAGGAATGACAGAATAGCTCATCCAGGCTGACAAAACCCCCACTCCACAGGGAGGAATCCACCTCCCCACTTCAGAACAATTTTTAGCCATTTCTACGAACCCTTTTAAAAGGCCCGACTTGGGTCTTTTGTGAGCGCAGCCTCGCGTGCTGGATGGCCCCAGAGAAAAGGCACCGCACTTAAGCCCAAACAAAACAAAACGCAGAGAGAGAACGAGAGCAAGTGTGAGAGAGAGAGAGAAAGAGATGGGGGGGGGGCAGATAAAGCATTGTGCTTATCTACTTTTCAACCTTGATGGGTCCACAATAGAGTGACACAATGGTGAGGGTTTTGACCTACGCGTTTGTCCTGTCACATAAAACACTACGGGGTGGAGGGAGGGGATGTACGGGGGAGGGGGAAAATATTGTCCTTGGCTACCTGTCTGATTGCCCTTGACAACACAATACCTCCTCCATCTTGACTATACCTATGTGCACCATAAAACAGCGCCGGGAGAGAGACTTTCAGCTAGTCCAAGACTCTAAATAAAAACAGTGGTGTTAATGGAGAGAGGGCAAAAAAGGACTTCGTAACAGCAAGCTATACTTTCCGAGGCCAAGGTAAACAAGTTGAAACTCTTTACTCATCAGGACATGGCCGTTACAACAGAACCAAGACGCTGGGAGCTCCAAGAACAATTTGTCATCAAAAGCAGCTCAGCTCAGCTGCATCAATCAGTCCTCAGTAATGATGATCAGTCTCATCTGCTCCTCGCCATAGAGGAACTCGGTCTCTCCCCCCAGCCTGAAACGTCTGGCTGTTGCATGGTAGACCTGCATCCCATCAATGACTCCAGTCTGTCTCTCCCTCTCTCTCTCTCTCTCTCTCTCTCTGTCTGGCTGTCTGTCTTGCTGTCTATCAGTCTGTCGGTCTCTCGATCTGTTTGTCTCCATCTCCATCTGTCTGTCTCTCTCCTTCCCCCTCTCTCAGTCACACACACACACACACACATGCTTGTGTCTCTCCATCACTTCAAGGCCTTCCGCCTGAAGGCCACAACTGTGGCGTCGAGTCTCTGGCTGCTGCCGCCTCTCGTCTGCACCGTGTGTCATTTTGTCCTGGCCGGCACCGCGGCAGTGCTTCATTTTGCTGCAAGGCTTTTCCTGCTGTAGCACTGTGACCCGCCAGACTCACATACACACACACACACACACACACTCTCACACACACAGACACACTCAAACACTGGCTGGCCATGAAAGCTGAAAGCTCATCCCTCTCTCCACCACCACCACCACCACCATCTTTTCTTCATCCCCCTCTTCCTCCTCCTCTTTCTTCCTGCTCCTCCTGTCCTCTTCATCTTCTTTCTTCTCAGTCCATGTCCCCTCTTCCTCTCGACAGAGCTCTTTGTGAAACAGGACAGGCAGGAGCTCAGGGAGACAATCCGTGGGGACCATCTTCCGGCCAAGCAGTTGCATTTTTTCCCTTTCCTTTCCCTCTCCTCTATTGCTCCCAGGTCTTTCATTTATTTTTGGCTACTCTTTTTTTGTATCCTCCCTTTCTTTTCTTTTCTCTCTTTTTTTCTTTTTTTTCTTCCCTTCTTCACATTCATGACACATATAGCCCAGGCTGTGTCCCCTTTCGTGGCCTGACAGCCCTGGCATCACAGAACTCTCTCTCTCTCTCTCTCTCGCTCTCTCTCGCTCTCTCTCGCTCTCTCTCGCTCTCTCTCTCTCTCTCTCTCTCTCTCTCTCTCTCTCTCTCTCTCTCTCTCTCTCTCTCACACACACACACACACACACACACACACACACACACCATGCCACCTCAAAAGCACACCAATCTCACCATTGAATCACACACCTCCTCGCTAACCCAAGACCCCCCCTGAAGCTCCTTTTGAAGGAGCAGGACACAGTGGGAGGTTGGAGAGAGGGAGGAACACTGCCCAGGGAGGTAGGGAGGGATGGAGAGATGGAGAGATGGAGAGAGAGATGAGAGGGAGCGAGATGGCTATCTGCACACGGCCAGCCAGGTGTCTCCGATCAACGCTCATTATTGTGTGGCATTCGAGCATGTTTAACCGGCGTGAAGGTTCGAGCACCAGATATACTCTGCCAGGAATGAAAAAGGAAGGGAAAAAAAAGCAAATGAAAGAAAGAAAAGAAAGCAAAAGAGGGGTGGAGGACAAGAAAATGTGGCCGACTGAGATATGCACAACTGTACGCAAAGTAGGCATCAGATATACCAGGACAGAAAGAAAGAAAGAAAAAAGAGCGAAAGAACAAGATAGAGGACAAAATAATGGTCGACTTGACTTGAGGCATCCAGTTGAGCAACTGGCAAAACACTTCCCTGTTTTCTCCCATATTTCCTGTGTATTTGTGTATGCAACACTGGCTTAGTGAATAATGCCCATGGATGATAAGTGCTTAAGATTCTCTTTGGCTAGCCTGAAGAAGAAGAAGAAGAAAAAAAAATGCCAGACAAATAAACACCTGCCACCAAACTGAGTGGCTAAACTAATGGTAAAGTAAACAGCACTCTCAACTCTCTGTGCTAAGTGAAATGTGGCGAAAGAGCAATTCCATCAAGGCAAAACTCTGCCAATTTGTGTATAGGTCGCCTAAAAGGAGGACTGGCGGACTGTGTCATCACATAAATACGTACGTGTGTGTGTGTGTGTTTGTTTGTGGATGAGCCTCATCTCACCAAACAAAACAGCCCAGTGTCACTCCTTCCCACACTATGTGTCATCAAGCACAGAAGTCAGACAAAAACAAGCACTCCCTTTTCACCAAACCTCACACACACACACACACACACACACACAGACATGCACACATAAACATACAGATCTACCAGGTGTTCTTGGCTATGCTTGTTCCCCCAGTAATTGTCTTTCTGGCTTGGATAGGAAATTAATTTCCATCATTAGGCACAATGTACACGGTGGCAGAAGGCAGCAAGAGCAACCACAAATTTAACAAATGGGCCTGGGCTGTGAAACAGATGATGGTGCGTGTCCGCACGTGTGTGTGTGTGTGTGTGTGTGTGTGTGTGTGTGTGTGTGTGTGTGTGTGTGTGTGTGTGTGTGTGTGTTTGTGTGGCTAATTTAAACAAGAATGGATTTCACCAGAGTCCTACAAGAACGCCCTCACACCTGCTTCTTGTTGCCTCGTTCAACTCATTTTTAACCAATCGGAATGAGAACAGTGGTGGCGGTGGGGGGTGGTGAGGACAAGGTTATTTTTGTCTTCTTAATCACTTGGTTGCCATAACGAAATGATTTAATGTTACATTTTATTACTGTTGTTTCAGTCTCGGAGATTAAAATGGGTGACGAGATGAAATTAAAATGAAAAACCAGTATGGAGATAAACAATTCATCCCACAGGGATTGAAATTGTCAACCCATGTGACAACAAAATTGTTATAGCCAACACACAGCTCTATACCAGTTTACATACCTATATGCAAATGACATGGACCATTCAAGTCCCTGTATATAATTTGCATATGTAGTTTATATTCAAAAATGTTTAATGGTAAAAATCCATTTAAGCAGATATTCTTTTTAAATTGCTTTCGGTTTTGAATCGAAGCTAACCTGTGTCTCATCATGGCCACAGAGGGTGTTTACAGCTCTCAAAGTGAGCGACTCACCCACACTCCCCTCTCTTTGACAGTCACCCTGTGTTCTGTCGCCCAGCCCAGATGACAAAAAAGGCGTCTGAGTCACGCTAATAAGAAAACCAAATATATCTCCAGAGGAGTGTAGAAGAGCACATTTGCATGTCTCTCTTTTACATACAAGCCTCTCTCTCCGTCTCTCTCTTTCTCTCCCTCCCTCTCCCTCTCTCCCTGGCTCTCCCATCACCCCACATCTCCTTTTCGTCGAAAGCCTTTGACCGTTTTTCTCCTTGCAAACAAGCGCTAAGACCCGTTTCTGTGCCAACAGCACACCTCTCGGCCAAAGCACACACACTCCAAATGTTCTGTTATTAGCTTTCAAACCTGCAGAAAACAAGAGGCCTGGGGATGTGCTTGCATCGCATCAAAGAGCAAAACCTGCAAACTTACAGCATCCAATAGCAGGGCCTTCGCTTGATTGGTTGACCATGCTAATGAGTCTTTGTCAATATGCAGAAGGAAAAATCGGGGTCTTGCTTGTTATATTAAAAAATAAATAAAATAGGCCAGGCAAAAATCAAGGGGTTTTCTTGGCTGCATTTTTTGGCTCCAGCGTCTAGACAGGGGACATGGGACAGGATGATGAAGGATGTCTGGTTTCTAAATGTCACTGAACTTTAATTTCATGTGGACACCAAAATTCGAGATTGGATTCCCTCTTAACAAGCAAAAAACAACCTGTTCTGTGATTCATTTTACTTCCACACTGCTTCATTTGTCCATACATGTTTGGCTCAAGCTCATGAGTCAGCTAACCCACAATTGACCTTTTCACATCACCTCTGCATTTAGTTGTGGGAGAGGACCACAGCACAGGCAGCGTACACCTCATTGTCAAACTCCTTCAACATTCCATTTTAGGCAAAGGACTCATACCACATGACGATAACCTAAAGGAGATGACCCATACTGTCAAGCCTTGTTTCATGCTACAAAAGAAAAATTTGGTACATAGCTTGCTGTCTGATTACATACGGAAACCAAAGTAGAACCTAAACACACAACTTGTCTTTTTTAGACCAGTCACACACATCAGAAGAGAAGAAAAAAGATGAGGGGGAAAGAAAAAAAAAACAGCATTCAGACTTTGTACATATGGAAATGGTTACGAGTACTGCAAACTAATGTGTGACCTTCGCAAGGAGCACAGCAGACAAAGGAAAAAAATAAGCAGGCATTATTAATCGCTACCATTGGGAGGAACATAATGGATTAGCAAGGCGAGCAGAGACCGAAAATTATATGTCAGAATAATGCAAACACACAAGCACAGAGCGTCTTTGAAGGCTGAGAAAAATATGGAAAAGGAGCCCAAGTCCCTCCTTGATTTCAGCTGCTCCTCTGGCAACCGTCACTGGGACCCATTTCCATAATAAGGATTGAATTGTATAGTTAGTTGGTGTTTCTTTTTTCCTTGTTTGTGTTTTTTTTTTTTTTGTTGTTGTTGTTAGTTTTTTTTGGGAGGGGGGTTCTTTTTTCTGTCTTTTCCATGACAGACACATCAAGTGACAAGAAAACAACAACCCAAGCAAAGATGAAGGCGAGATGCTTTATCTTTTGCTTTTAGTAAGAAAAGCTGGCATTGAGAAAGCTTCGCTTCAAATGGCTGTAAGAGCAAAAAAAAAAGAAAATTGTAGTACAGCCGTAATAACACATCATACTTCACAAAAATGCCTTACACAGACAAAGGATGTGTATTACTGTTGTCTTTTTTAACCCTGACAAAAAAAAAAAAAAAAAAAACTCTGTGTTTAGGCAGGAAAGGCAATTCCTTCATATCACCTTTGTTTGTATGTGTGTGAGGGGTGGGGGGTGGGGAGTGTGAGGGGTGGGCAGGCGGGGTCAGTGAAGGTGAAAGACTATGAAAGACACTGTCTGTTAGGCAGGGGTCATAGTTTGTCTGGACCACCAGTGGTGTGTGTGTGTGTGTGTGTGTGTGTGTGTGTCTCTGTGTGTACCTAATCTGGCTGTGAGACCTCTGTCCGCCAGAGGATGACATTTCCTGATAAGGACGTGTCGGAGCGGTCAAAAGCTGGTGATTTGCCTCTGAGGTTCGTCCAGGAAAAAATAAAAACTCCCAATAGGCTATTGATTATTTGAGATCTGTCAATTGAATGGCTCACCATCTGTTGTCTGTGTGCTAACCTCATCAATAATTCTGCCTTTGAAGAAGCCCCTTGATGACAAAGAAATAAACCATGTCACCATGAAGGGAGGAAAGGAAGGATTAGTAGGTAAATACTCTCTCTCTGTGCATGCGACTGTCTGAGTGAGTGAGTGAGTGAGTGAGCGAGGTTTGGTGAGGGAGACTTGAAGGTGTTGCATGGCAGGTCTATTTTCTATCACTATCAATTTCTCTCTCTATTGCACACACACAAGCACCTGCACACACACACGCACAAGTATGCCCTCACATGCACACACACTCTCCATGAACCACAGGAAACCACTCATTAGCATAGTTTTCCTCACCCCTTTCCACAGATGAGTAGGTCATCAGTGTCAGTATGATGAACTCTGTGTGTGTGTGTGTGTGTGTGTGTGTGTGTGTGTGTGTG
>JAVQKI010306215.1:0-16445 GCA_036025975.1 Nematalosa erebi
AAGGATGGTTGAAATTATTTCTTGGGCTTACAAGAAGAGTGGCACCAAAACATAAAGCTTCTATTTCCATTAATTTGCTCCCTAGTGTATCCTATATCTTATCTGAGCATATCTATGAATATATATGTGTGTGAGTGGGTGGAAATCTAATGTGTTTGTGTGTGTGTCTGTGTGTAGTATGTGTGTGTATTTATACTTCAGCCGGCGGCAGGTTGGCGCGTCAGCATTGTGCTACCCACGCAGGGGATGCGGACTCTCCTTTCATGCAGGAGACGTAGGATTTATCAACGTCCTGTAAAGCTCAGGACATGCTTAGCTCTTAACTCGTGTGATTAATGACACGGGGGACATGGCGGCTTTGTCCACACTCCATTCATCTACCCTTGCAGCTCGGCAGGAAGGCTAGCAGGGACATTGCAGGACAAGACAAAGGTTTGTTTGGAGAGGTTTGTTTAAAAAGTGTGCTTAAAGCAACATACTCGTGAGAGTCTCATAAAGAGGCTACGGTAAATCAACACCTAATATGTTGTGGGCCGGAACCTGAGCCAGTCCGTGAGTCCACATAGAAACAGTAAGAAACAGTAAACAGTGGAAGTACATAACATAATAAATTCACTGATAAATACAAGCATGAGTAATCAGGCAACTAAGGAGGCAACTGCTTGTGATTCCCCTACAAAGGTAGTTTTAAGTTCACAACACAAGTTTGGGTACAAGTACTATGCATGAATGCACATCATAGCATCATACATTACTAAGTGCTCTGGAAGTCAGACTGATGATGAGAGTGCATGCACTTGATGCCCTGATCCTTGCTCTTGTCGGGGTCGTGTAAAACTCACACTTGTGCTTGAGGGATCAGCTGAGTGATGATGGTAAAGATCAGAGGAGAAAATGAAGAGGTGCTTCTTCTCACCTCCTTGCCCCCTCGCTCCTCTCTCCTCTCTGAAAGGCGCACAGGACAATAGGGGAGCACAGGGGAGCACAAAGACCGGACAAGGAGGGGGTGGACTGGCCCTTGTGTCTCTCACACATGCCCCCTTCACCCGGCATTTCATCACGCTAACAAGCCGCCAGCAGGCCGCGTCCGACGGGGCCAGCCTGACACTCCCCGGCCCGGGCACAAAGGCGCTTAGCCGCTAATTTATGGGCCTATTGACACACTAAAGAGCGCCCTGTCAAGCCTCCAGCCCCGTCAGCTGGGGAAGGCCCCAGTGGGGGGAGGCAGCTGCCAGCCTGCCCAGAGAAGGGGGCTCCCTCAGTGGGTCACCTGGTCCCCGCTGTCCCCTGACACTGAGCACTCCCACCACCACCACCACCATTAGCACTCCACACACCCCTATCCCCAGGCCGATCCGCCCAAGGCCCTCTTTAGGCACAGGTGGGAATGGGAAACGAAACACATTGAGGGGATTAGCGGGGGGCTGCACTGTCGCTGCTCTCTGGTGGATAATTAGGGACAGTGACTTGTGTGCAAAGCTGCTGTTTCCTGATTGGGAGCAGATGGCGTGAAACCCGCGGCAAGGCCACCAAGGGCAGTAGTGGGATTGGGTGGGGTGGATGCATTTTTTTTCTTTTTGTGTGTGTGTGTGTGCGTGTGTGTGATTGTACCCTTGAGTGATGGATATGCATCTCAGATTTTAACAACAAGGATACGTCTTTTGCTAAACTATTGTGGGCAGGGAGGTCAGGATTTTTTTGACCTCTTCATATATAACTAAGGCCTCACGGTCAGAGATTAGAACTGATGTTTGTGTATCTATCTTTGGCTGACCCCCTAATTCCCATCAAGATTCAGTCCTGAAAACCTCACTATTGTTTTGGTATGGAACTTTGTACAGGGCTTTGATTTCGCAACACTTTGTTAGTTTAATTTCCCTGACAATTACCTGGTTTTTGATACATGCGTGCTGTCACTGATCAAAGAAGCCTATTAAGACAGCAGAATTACTAACAAGAAAAATACTCAGGGATTTCCATAAAAGAACCACCACTCTCTCCTTGACCCACATGAGCTGATTACCTTCTGTGCTCAAAATGAAGATGTATGCATCCAATTGAATGAAAAGGGTTCTGATCAATAAAACACATGAATGCACAGCTCTGGTGAGCAAAGGACTGACCAGTGCAGTTAATTAGTGAACTGAAAGACCCAATTAGTGGGATTGAAGGGTGGGTTGGGTGGAAGGGTGGGGAGCCATATTGCCGAGCATACGCTCATATTGTATAGCGTCTGGATGCAGAAGACGTTCAATTAAGGGAGAAGGCTTTTCCAGAAGTCTGCGCCCTGACCCCTGATCGCTTTCTGCTCTCTATGCATACTGATTAGGGCGACACACAGCTGGTATGGCCGCTTGTAGTCAACACACACACACACACACACACAAACACACACAAGCATGTGCATAAACAGACACACATGCACACACACATTTCTGATAGAGGGCTCAGGTGGATGTCAGAGTGTGAACAAACACTCTAACAAACATACAGACAGACACACACTGTGCATTGATGCTCAGCTGGGCATATCAGAGAACATTAATTTAGGCTTTATCCATATGGAGAAGTTGGAATTCTAATTACCTGATAAACTCCTCTTGTCACCTTCATTATGTGAGAGATCATCACTGATTGTGTGAAACAGGGCAACTGGAAAAATTACTTTCCCCAAGAGACAAGAAACCCATGTGCAAACATCAAAGGTACACCTGAGACACAGTGAAAATGTGATCAGCATAAGTTAAACAAAATTATCTGTCTGAATGAAATTGGTTACACGACGGGATTTACTCTGTTTTGGATAAATATAGATAATAGAGATACTATATTTTTGCCGAAGTAAATTAAGGAAATATGTAGTTAGTTTCCAGTATGTCATGAGTGATAAAAAAATTAATAAAGGTTTAAAAGACGAATGTAGCACATATTCAGTCTTTTTAATCTCATACAATCTCACACGATTTCCTGTAACGCAATGATAGCTGACATCACCAATGCCTCACTTGCAGAGCCTGACAAACCAATGGAAAAAACAACGTGGCTTGATCCTCGTCGGACACCGTACACACTCTGGCCATCGTAAAGTTATTTTGTCGCAGTGTTTTTTGTTTCCATTTTACACATTTCAGAATAAACAACGTTTGCTTTTAAAAGCATTACATTGAATATTTTTTTTAATTCGTATAGTTTCTGTATCAGTGTTTTGTTGTTATGTGTCGGGGTCAGAGGTCAGGAGACGCTGATGATGTCAGGTTCTGAAGATGGCTGAAGGGTGAGTTTTAAGTCGTCAAATACTTGTTTTGTTTCTGTAAAGTATTCTTTTCGGGGTGTACGTGATTCAAGATGGGTTTATGCTTGTTGTAGTGTTAATATTTAATGCAGTGTCTAAAGATATTTGGTGTATGGAAATTTGTGTCGTACTATTAAATTGCGTTCGTCTTATCGGGACTAGGAAGTCGCCTCTTGGTTTGTTTACAAAAAATTTGCAGCAACGTTATCACACAAATTGCGCTAAAATATTACATTCAGTTCGATTAGTCATCTTTATTGAAGGAATCTCCTTGTGTGTGTTGAAACAGTTATCAAGTGAATAGTGACATTATTTCAAACGATTCCAACGAGTTAAATCAAAACATCCAAGCGAGCAGGATAATTCGCTAGCTGTAGCATTGCTGCTAGCAGCTAACGAAGCTACCCGACGGTATTTGGTATGACACAGTCTAAGCAAGTCAGGAACAGTGTTTTAAAACACTAACGTCAGACTTGTAAACGCAGCAATTAGATGTGTGGTGCCATGAAAATGTGGATGTTAGCGTGTTAGCTTGCTGATTGAAATAGACAGCCGTCGGTAATTTCTCCCACGTCATCGTGCCTTATGGTTCCAGGGAAGGAAGTTGGTGGGGAGGCTGGCTCCAGCAAAGCTTCCAAGCCGTCAAAGACAAGGTAAGCATTAATGCGTTGATCAGATTAACCTCTTGTCGCAACCATGTGTTGTGATTAGTGTGTTGTATAGTCTGGGAAACTTGGTGAACTGACCGCATTAGCCTGTTTGGCCTGTCGTGTAACCCGAATTTGTATTCCCCCCTCAGTCCTCTGAAGCATACGAGTTCATCAAACGAGATTTGGCCGAATTTTCCAATGTGGTCCAACATGACACGACCTGTTCTATCGTCGCCACTGCCAACGCCGTCAAAAGCAGACTGGCTGTAGGTATTTCGGAGAGAGGATTAACGTTTGATTTGGGTGATATTTCACAACTCGCATGTCAGCTATGTTTACAGAGTTACATGATGATGGCCAACACCATAGCAGTCCCTTTAATATCACAGCGGTTAACTTTCCTCCATTGACGTGTACACAGGTGGAGGGCTCTTCAGAGACGTCAGAGAAGGTGAAGAAGAGCCTTTCGAACATTCTGGGGGTCATTAGCGACACCCTTGCACCCCCACCTGACAAAACCATCGACTGCGATGTCATCACACTGGTGGCCACGCCTGCGGGCACAACAGAGGTGTATGACAGCACCAAGGTGAGTTAGTATTGATCATGGGTCGGCAACCCCTGGCTCGAGTACCACAGTTAATCTGCAGAGGGATTCAGGCACACTGGCAATGATGTGCAGTCCTTGTTTTTATACATAAGAGAAAGTTGGGCTGTGTTATTTGCTGTTAAGGTAGCCCACATTATAGGGTGCGTCTTCCGCAGTGTTACAGATTGCATTGCACTGTACTGGCTTTAAACATTTTTCCAGGTGATGAATCCCAGCGCAAAAACGATCTGGTTGGTTGACATTTTGCTAGGAACTTTTTAAAAATGTGGGCTACCTGAACAGCTGTTATAATTCGATGTTTCGTTTCAGTAAGTTTTCTGCTTGCAATATTTTTTAAGGACAGGAAAGGTAGGCCTACTAAAGGGCAGAGTATTCAATTCCCAACTGTTAGGTGAGAGAATCATGATTAAAGTAGAGTGAGAATGTTGTTAGGCCTGCAGATATTTGCACCAACCTGAAATGAGTAATTGCGCATCCCATTATGCAAGTCATCCTGTAGTGCACATTTTAATGTATGAAATTTAGAATGATTAATATTGATCCCTGTATTTTTTTTGGATTTCCTTTATTTTCATATTGGAAATGTGACCACATTAGGCGTAGTTAAAAACAATTGGTGTGTTGATTGGCGCGCAAGCGAATAAGACCATTTATTTTTGCCGCGACATGTCAAAAAGGTTGCCGACCCTTGGTGTAGATGTCGCTCAAGGGGGCCGATGACAACTGTTAGTTACTTTTAGAGTTTAGGCTGCACTATCATCTTAAAAAAAAAAATAAGGTTTTGGGCAAGTATATGCATGTGTGTGTACAAAACTGTTTGATTTCAAACTTGAGTTTGTATTAACGAGTGTGTAATGTTGTATGTGTCATAGGCACGTCTTTACAGTCTGCAGGCAGACCCAGCTACATACTGCAATGAGCCTGATGGTAAGACATTCCACTCCTTGCTCTGTGTACAACCATTTTAGTTTTGACCTCGACCTGCTGGGATCACAAAATCTATTCACACACATGCACACTGGTAATAATGATGTTGTACTGCATTTGTTCTTTATCAGAAGGACATGTTTAAATCTACAGAGACTTTCACTGTGAACATTTTAGGATGTTGCAAAGGAATGCCAAACACTCCAAACATTGTATGCTGAGACGGCCTTGTGGAAACAAAGCAGATGTAATGGCTAAGATTGCAATCTCGGCCACAGTCTGCCATATCATATCCATTACCAGTGGATGAGACTTGTAACACTATACTAATTTAAATTGGTGTACGAAAGTATTTTTAGAACGCTGTTTTTTAATAGCAGTCACACAACCCAGCAGATGACTGAAAAGACTAAAAGCCAAAAAGCAAGCCCGAGGGTATTTCACATTCTTGCTTCCCCAAGCCCATGTGGCTGGAGATGGGCCAGCTTGGAGGCTCCTAAGGCAGAGACTTCACAGGATTTTGTGGTCTTCTCAGTATGAGGATTTAATGTCCTCTGTGTCCACATGGACCACATCAGCCCCTTATTGCAAACCCCCATTCACATGCTTGCGCGAGAGGACTTGTCTACAGTGTGTTGTCCTCTATTGGCGTTTGTTTTTTGTCAGGAATGTCTGTTTTTGTTGTGTGTTGCGCCAGTAGCTGTAGGCCTTTCGCCTAAATATTTTGGAAGGCTGCCTCTGCTTGGAGTGGTCAAATAAATAACTCAAGATTGAAAAGATTTGACTAAATCTCGCCAGAAAGTCAATAGTGCAGTGACAAAACTAAATATTACCAAATCAGTATGAAACCAGCTTTGTCTGACTTAGTGTTGACTTTTTGTCAAGCTGACTTTTTCGTAAGTCTGTGATAGTTGAACTTGATACCTAGGGTATATTTTATAGACTATGAAGAAGTGTAGAATTTGTATACTATAGAACATGTATAGGTTGCGCAGAGATGTTGACATATTTGTTGTGTTTTAAATGAATCTTCAATCTATGTGTTTCTGCAGGCCCCCCGGAGCAGTTTGATTCCTGGCTCTCCAGTTTCAGCCTGGAGGACAAGAAAGCAGAGATCTCTGATCTCCTAGTCAGCAGCCCGTCTATCCGGGCACTCTATACTAAAATGGTACATTCCACTCGCCCCTTTCTGTCATGGTCTGACCCTCAAACATTTTGTTATATTATTAACACTTTACAGAAAGCCTGTCATTATAACCAACTTCTAAAAGATGTCCTTACTGGTGGAAACTGGCTATATATTTTTTTTTCATTTGCAAGCTGTAAAGATTAATGGTGAAATATTAGTCCCAGTTAATTTGTATTGGCTGTATGTACCCAATGTAGGAAACACTACTACAGATCTGTAGTAACGTCTCAGAAAAAGAATTAGCCCAAGATGATTGAAGCATTCCATTGACTTGTATGGAGAAGGCGCCCTACCGGTTCCCTAAAAGGGCATGGCAGCTGCAAGCCCTATGTCACACTGAGACAGGAAAAGATTGGTTATGAATTATCTTGCTTCATCAATCATCTCTGGTGAAAACATTCTGTAGACTTCCCGGCAGAAAGACTTGATATTGCTATCTGCCACTGTTGTCTAAGTGAGCTAAGCTGTTTCAAATTTCACTGCTGTATAAGTGATGCATTTTGGAAACAGAGAGTTTATTGCTCTTCCTTGGCCCATCTTAGAAGTAGCTTTTAGAGTCAGTACAGTGTCTAGTTCCATCCTAATTGTGAGGTGACGTAATCTTCCTAAATGTCAGTCGACAGTATGATGATATGACAGCCTAGTAACGGATGCTTAAACATTCCGAAAGTTGTCAGGAAAATTACAGTCAGTTGTAACATGACAAATCATAGTAAAATCATTAGACAAGTATATGAATAAAGGCAGTGCATGACATCTGTATTAACATGCTTTTGTCAGCTGAACAAAGTTTTATCAGTGTGTTAATAATACAAAAAAACGAATGCACATTGAAAAAGTTGCAACAGGTGCTGGATGTGAATCAGTAAGGACTTGGTCTTCGTGGTCTTCATTTTGTTCCTGTCATGCATGATTTAAAAATCACAATTTGGCAGCTAACTAAACAGTCTGCAGATGTGTGTGTGTGCGATATGCCCTGACAGATTGGTGTGTCTTTGATTGTGCTCTTGCCCATCAAAACTTTGGACTGCCAGTGTTGCAACACATGGCAATGCTGAGAAGCTGTGGGGCAGTGTAGGTTGCTTTGAAATAGCCTGTGATCCCTCTCTATGCCAGGTGCCTGCAGCAGTGGCCCATGCAGAGTTCTGGCAGCGGTACTTCTACAAAGTCTTTCAGCTGGAGCAGGTATGGTCTCCAATAATATTCAACATATGACACTTAGGATAGTTCTCTTCAGTAATGGTGTACAGCACTCCTAGCCAAACAAGCAGAGATCCAAAGCTTAAAAAAAAAGAACATGATGTAAGAATTGTTGTGTACTCCCAAGTTTTTCACTCCCATAGACTAAGCATGAGATATAGCTTTTGGAAAGGTCCCTGGGCCAAAACTGCCTGACAAAGCTCACCGGACTGAAACATTAGAATGAACATTAAAATTAAATACATTTTGCAAGTGAAACAGAGTTCTTCAGTTCTAGGTAGAATCCCTATACTATTGTTTTAAACGCATAACCGAGATGAAAAGGTTTGAGTGTATTATATAGACTCTTTTCCTGCTGTGTGCAGGGAACATTGTAATGCAGAATCTTTGTCCTTATTCTTTCCAACACGCAGGCCACAGGGAAAAAGCTAGAGGTAATGGCTTGGTAGATGACCCCATGGTTGATATCATTCAGCTATACATAATACAAGATGGATGAAGAAACCATTCCCCGTAGTTTGTTTAGCTTCCTTGGATCAGTTTAAGTGCTCCTGATGTGCCTGACCTTTGTGTCGTGCAGTACAGCAGATTCTTCTAGAAGCCACCCTGTTTATCCAAGGCGTTGTCCCCTTGTTCCCCTTCCCTGTCAGTCATGGAAAAATGTTTTTTTGAGCCCTCACTCCTGTGGTCCATCATGAAGTGATGTTGATTTCCTCCTTTTGGCATCGTCAGTGTGTGAGCCCCTGGCAGTAAGCCTAAATGTGAAGTGTGCTTTAGGCCCTCTAGTGGTGATTAGGCAGCATTACAATGACACACTGCTTTTCAATGAGCTTGGCAAAATAATGAATTAATCGAAATGCTTTCACTATTGACTTTATTGCGACTATTATTATTAGTAGTTATTTCATTGTGTGTGTGTGTGTTTGTGTGTCTCAGGAGGAGGCCAGGAGATTGGCGCTGAAACAGAGAGCGGAGCAGACGGCTCACCGTTCGGAGCGAGAGAGTCTGGGCTGGGAGGAGGAGGAGGAGGGTGAGTCTGGGGCGATAGACTGCAGTGTCACTCAACAAGGGGTCAACTCAAAGGTCACACGCTAAAGGTTACAAAGGCAGAAACTGTTGTTGTATACGGGGAAGTGAATTACTTTGTGCTCTGTGTCACTCTTTTTTTTGTTTTGGATTTGTGCTCCCTCTCTTTTTTTTCCTCTGCTCTCTCTTCCTCTCTGCTCTCTCTCCCTCTCTCCTCTCTCTCTCCCTCTCTACGCACTCTCTCTCTCCCTCTCTCTTTTCTCTCCCTCTCTCTGCTCTCTCTCTGTGCTATCTCTTTTTTTTTCCTGCCCTCTTTCTCTTTCTCTCTCTGCTCTCTCTCTCCCTCTGCTCTGTTCCTCTCATCCTCTATTCTCTTGGTTTGTTACCCATTTCAATTCATCTCAAGTTTGTTGTATTACTGCTCTGTTATTGTACTGAAATACAGCATCAAAGTATAAAGAACAGCTGATTCGCACACTAACATAGGAGCATTGAGAACCATTTGGGGTGGGTGGAAACGGAGATAAAGAGAATAAAAAAAGCGAATTTCCTCCCACACACAAATAACCTACCCTCCCCGCCCACACACATCATATGCCTTCTCTCTCACACACACTCTTCGCTGTTTGTCTCTTTCTTCCTCTCTCTCAGATGATTTCCTAGGGGCCACCTCCTCATCTCGATTGGACTTCACCCCTCCAGTGGAAGACCCTGCCCGCGTGTCCGTGTCCCCCGGCGCCTCCACCCCCCAGGTCCTGACGCCTCCCCAGACCTCCGTGTCGCCCTCGGCCAGCCAGGGCGCCTTCTCTCCGGGCAACACCTCGGATGTCACGCCCTCGCTGAGCAGCGACAGCGTCAGCTTGCCAACTCAACTGGAGGCCCAACCAAGCCCCATGCCAACGCCCGTGCCCACATCTGTGCCCACTTCCCCTCCCCAGCCCCTGGCCCAGGAGCTAAGCCTGAGGCTGAGCGAGGCCAGCCTGGAGGAGGTGGATGTGGGGGAGAGTCCAGAGGAACAACAACAACAACAGCAGCAGCAGCAGAAAGGGGGAGAGCAGAAGAGTGCTGCCCAGCCAGAGGTAGTGATGGACGGACCGACCCCAGTGGAAGAGCCCAAAGCAGCAGCAGCAGTGCCCACGACCAGGACAGAGATGAACAAAGAGGACGGACCACAGGACTTGAGAGTGTTTGAGCTGAACTCGGACAGCGGCAAATCCACACCTTCCAACAACGGCAAGAAAGGTGAGCTAAAAGATCATCATGGTGGGATAACACTGTTGTTTCTTTCTGTTGCTGTACAAGCATACTTCCCTCATTCCTAAGAGTACACCAGGAGGCTATTCCAAAAATGAGGTTTAGTAAACACCTAGTCGGAACTGAGTCAACTGAGGTTGACTGAACCCATGACGAATAAACCCGAGCAGTCAGTTCCAAAATTCTGGTTAGGAATTAGCTCAGTCAACCCCATGTTGGTTAACCTAGAGTTGTGTGCGTTCACGGTGAACTTGTAAAGACATCATCTATTGAGAGTCGAAACCATAAGTGAAAATGACGACATTGTGTGCCGTACTTCTCAATGGCGGAGCAATGCGTTCTTTTTGCAAGGCCCATGAGGAGAAGAGAATTGTAAGAGCAAGAATATTGCACGGTCGCTATTTTCTTAAATGTAGGATGGTAAAGAACTATTTGAAACTTGAGATAGAAGTGCTATGCACAGAAGAGCAACCTGTCAGTTTATGATGGCATTATTGGATTTATAATGCAGTGTTTGTCTTTTCAGACAGTGACTCATGCAATCGGGAAACCATAAAGAACGGTGTATGAATTATTTAAATTGAAGTGCCTGTGATCGATTTAATCATGTACTCTTTGACCTTCTCTCACACCATCCTAGTAAATGATTTTCTCGGGTACCGGCTCCTCAATTAAGAGTGATTAATTGCGCAACGTTGCAATATTGTGCAATACGGCATATTGGCACATGCAGTTATATCGCAGGCCCTTTTGAGAACTGACTCTCAGCCTCAGGTTATGTTCAGACTGTATGTTACCATAGTGACTTAGTTAACCATACCATTTTGGAACTGCAAACCCAGGTTTACCATTTATTCTGGGTTAACATAACCTGTTAAGCCAGTAAACCTGCTTTTTGGAATACCCCCTGGTCAAGTATTGATACACTGACCCTACACAGATAATACGTTTTCTAACATGCTGATGCCCTTTTGGGGCAATGATTAAGTTGGCGAAACATTTAATTTTGCGACAAATCACACAGCATCCCACTACCTGAACACTTGAGCAGGATCAGTCATTGCTGGAAGATGCTGGAACTGTTTCCACAGCAACACAACATCTGTGTTGCTCATCACCGTGTGCAGCCCACTCAGTAATAGTAGCAAAATGGGAGTCACAATTTTATTTTTCCACTTCAGTTTGAAGTATCTGGTTTTGTAATCATGTGTGTGTGTGTGTGTGTGTGTTTCTATTAGGCTCCAGCACAGATGTGAGCGAAGACTGGGAAAAGGACTTTGATTTGGACATGACAGAGGAAGAGGTGCAGATGGCCCTGTCTAAACTAGATGCCACGGAAGAGGTGAGGGTCAGTTTGGCTCCCATAAGCATGTTGCTCAGGGTTTCACTACTGAAACTGACTTGACTGAGCAAGTATTGTAAATATAGCTGATTCCAAAAAAGACTGTTGAAAGAAAACTGTTGACTTGCATACATTGACAAAGTAAGATTTTAATGAAAAAGTAATCACACATACACACACACATTATTATTTATCTATTCATTTTATTGACTGCTATCCCCCTCTCTTTCTCTGTGGCAGTTGGAGGACGAGGACTGGGAAAACTGGGACTGAACTGGAAGACTGGCCAAGGATTTCCTACCAACACCTCCCCCCTGCCCCTACCCCACGCTACCCCATTGAGACGAGTTGCCCCGCTCCTGCAGACCACACATGCATACTGACCCTCTCAGCCCACTGGCATCAACAAGGGCAATGGCAGTCTCCAGAAACTAACCCGGATACACACACAGGCGCATAGACACACACACACATACACACACACAGACACACACACACATACACACACACACAGGTGCACAGACACACACACACATACACACACAAGTGCTCATCGACTCATTTGCCACCTTCATCACCCCCTCTCCCCCCATCCTCTCTGCCTAATCATGGCAATAAAGGTCAGCTCCCATCATGCATTGCCCCAGCGACCATTTTGTGCGCCCAGTGTTTTAGGAGCGCTATCTGCTTCTCTAAAGGGGATGTTTCTGGGTTTTACGGGATAGTAGTAAGCCTTAGAGCCTACTTTAGCATTGGGGCTGGTAGCTTCCACATCTGACTAACATTTTTGAGCCGAAACGGGATCAGCCAGTGCACTCCAGCCTTGCTGGAATGGTTTGCTATAGTACCTGTCCTCCCTCAAAACCTGATAAAAAATAATGATGCGAGAAGAATCTCCATTTTGTTTTGAGTAGGTGTGTTAAGCCAACACTACCCCAAGAAGAAAAGGGTTCAGGCTATAGGCTTTCTAATAGCCATTGACTGTAATGCTGCTTGTTGCCTCCAGAAGATAAAAGCTCCTACAAGCTGAAATATGAATATATATGTACCTTTGTTATTATTTTCTTCCAGTGATGGTCTGGAGTGTTTTTTTCCTTTGCTGATCTTTTGTCTACTATATTAATTACTAATAACCTCCTGTCTCATGTTAGATCAAAGTGCAAAAAGGACTTTGGCTTCATGGACTGGCAGAACATTGTGAAAGTCCACAAGTGTACAGTCACCAATCAGCAGCAACTTGGCGGCCTTGGGAGACAAAGAATGTGTTTTGTCTGATGAAGAAAAAAAAAACAAAACAAAAACAATGAGTTGACTAAACACAGCCAGTACTTTTTGCATCATTCGTGTTATGTTTTCATGTGTTTATTCTCCTGTTTCACTGGGTGAGGGAGTGACAATTACGTAACATTTGTAACATTGATTGCAACATGATGCAAGATCTGGTCTACTGTCTGATGTCTTTTTTTCCCCCAAAAACAAGCCCTCTTGTCAGTTGTCCGATGTTCTCTTCAGATTGTAAGGCTGTTGTCAAATGGCTCAGGTCAGTCCCTGACATCCCTTGTGATGAAATATGAAAAGGAACATGGAAAAAGAAATTAAAAAATCATGTTGAGCAGATCCTCAGAGTTGCAGATGAGGATGTGCTTTGTGCTCGGGAAAGCAGTTCGGAAGGCTTTGCTAATTGTGGCCCATTAATACAAGACCCCCCTAGACACAGAGCTTCAGTGAAAATAGTTCCTTTAGCCATAGCCGATCACACTGGATGTAGTGATATGGAAACATTCTTTGCGCCTTTTTTGTCCTTTTCTGTCCTAGATGCAGCTGTGTTTTGGATTTCTTTTCAGGTTTGACACTAATGTGGATGCAATCGAGTTTTAATTTAACATATTTTTAATTTAAAGAACATGAATGGGCTTTTCCTGCAGAGGGAATGCAGTCAATTTGAATGAGTAAACTAATTTAATTTATTTGAGAAGTTGATTGTCAACACCATGCTTCATAACGCATGCCGATAAAGTCATTCTCCTCTGCTGACTCTTCTGCTGCTGTTGTTAACATGCTTGGCCACTGACTGTCTCGTGTTGGGAAAATTAACAATACTTATTTCTAATAATGTGATATGTGTTGCATGTCTTTATTTTCTGTCTCTCTCTCTCTCTCTTGCTTTTTCTCTCTTTAGCATTAAACACACACAGACACACACACCTTTAACCTCTCTCCTTTTTACATATTGCACTTTAAACAATACTCGGTTCGAAGCTGTTAATTTTTTTTAAATGATTATATTTCCAGTTCTATTTTTCAAACTAGTGTCATTAAAACAATTCTCATGACATATACTGGTCTGTGTCCAAATATATTGGATATTAGTGACTAGGTTAGAAGAGAGCCCATCTGTCCCCATGCTCCATCAGATCACTGTTCTCTCTGAGGCATCTGCTAAGGATCTCTATGGTATGATGTTGCCACTTGGTCTAATGTTGCCAAGGAGCTTAAACTATATCTTTGAATCGATGAATTAAATAATTATAGATGATTTTTTTATGAAAAGTGCTTACCAGATGTTGGATACAATTTTACTCCGCTGATAGTTTTGCCCCTTCTTTAAAATGTCCAAACTGGACACCATTGCACATTGTTAATTTCATAATGGTTCATATGATGTCCACCCAAGGTATTGTGGCTGATGACTGAAGGTGGATTTTGCACTTCACAAAGAAGTGTGCTGTCACTTTCTATACTCTGATACTATCTGGATCCAAAATTCATTTTCTGGTGGTCCAGACAGACATCTTTGTGTGTCCGTACCCCAGATAGAAGGCCTAAACTGTTCTGCAGTTCCATTGAATAAGTTCTAGTCCCCTTACTTCACAAAGTCCATTCAGTGCAGTCAGAAGAAATGCAAGCTACACACAACTGGCTGATCTCCAAGGGGCGTTTTCCTAAGCTAATAGAAAAACGATGGCTCTCATCAAAGCATTAGAGTAATTAGATAAAGTACCAATATTTATCTTGGTCAAGAATTTGATTATGATTCATAGTATATTTAAGTGGACCTGCTGCTGCTACCACTTGGCTAAAAGGGGAACAATCTTAAATTCAACTGAGTGGAATGACACAGCAATGTCCAGTAGATGGCAGTATAAGTACATAAATGGCTGTGAGAAATGCTTCTCCAGAAACACGCGTTTAGCGCAACGGGTGGGTGAGTCGTATGCCAAAGGCTCCACACTCTGCACTTCATGGCAAGTCACACAATCATAACGTATAGATTAATTCACTTGAATGTATCTACACAATAGACAGGCCAGCAAATCATGGTTTATCCTTACCTACCTTCACTCGGAAAGCGTACGTTGTGCGCCTTCTTGATATTGGTGCGTGAATGTGTGGGAATGTAGGCCGTATGAACACCTGCAATGCACGTTTGCTTTTTTTCTCCTGTTGCCAGTATGACTGTTAGGGGCTTCCAGCTCTCGCCTGCTGCTCAGTCGATCTCGTTCGCTTGGTGGTTTAAGTATGGCCTTTGCCCTTTCAGTGATGTTCGCAACATGAAAAGGCAGGGGAGTCATACAATTAGTCATATACAGTAGGTTAAAACGTGAATAGCAGTAGTATTCTGCTACGATTCGGCTATAGGCTAAGGTTATAACTCATAACAGTCATTACTGTCATCAAGTCAATAGCACTTGACACCACATGACATGCAAGCAATGTATCATTTTGGTTAGCATGTTTATCAAAATACACACGTCATATGTTCAACTGTTCCATTGTGAGTGACACCAAGCTTTCATGTTTGTGTATAGTTCTGCTACTCTAACCCTAGTTGATTCATGCCTCATTTCCTGTTATTTTTGATGAAGTTCTTGATTATACGTACCTGTTAAGGCAGCCCTTTATTGTGGTATGTGCACATTTAACAACACCAAACATTTATCTGAAGTAATGCTAAGGAGCTTTGTGAATGTTGTGTCTTGCATCATGTCTGCAGAAAAGGAAGTGGCATAATTATTCAAAACCTTCATCTTACACTTCTTATACAGACCGCTTTCATTTTGAGTGTGAGGCGGCACAAATTCATTTCTTCGTTTCTCCATATGTACTCTCACGATGTGGTCTTTTAGTGGGAGTGGGAGTGACGGCTCATTCTTGAGCACCCAAGAGAAGGAAACCCAATCGCCGTCGAGCTGCTCCAAGATCATGGTGAGAGTCTACGGGGAGGGTTCAGGCTGCACCTCTGCTCTGTGGAATGTGCAGAGGTTGGGGTGGTGGGGGGTGCTATAGCTGCAAAGACAGTGAGGGGCTTGGTGCACTAAATATCTGCAGGTGGAGATGTGTGCGTGTGTGTATGTGTGCGTGTGTGTGCATGTGTGTCTGTGTGTGTGGGGAGAAGACTGACGGTTGAGTGACATTCACTATCTGCTTCATTGGCTGTTATTGTTGCCTGGCAGGGAGAGGAAAGAAAGAGAGCGAGAGAGAGAGAGAGAGAGAGAGAGAGAGAGAGAGAGAGAGAGCCATGGAAAGCAGAGGGGAAAAATGGAAGAGTTCCTCTTCCAGAGAGCAGGCCCTCCACCTCCAACCTCAAGTCAATTATTGACTTTCTCCTGAATGCACCTTAGTTTGTCTTTTTAAATGTATATGAAGTCGCCCCCACAAAAGACTCTTCACTGACTCCAGACAACACCCCCTCATAAGAAGAGGCTGTTGTTTTCTTCTCACATCTCTACATGGGGTGAGTGTGTGTGTGTGTGTGTGTGTGTGTGTGTGTGTGTGTGTGTGTGTGTGTTAGAAGTGGTGGTTAGAAAAGTCCTAATTTCTCATCCTAACACTGGTGCACTGTCTGACCTGACTCATTCAGCTTGGCATTCTTACCAGAGGAGGCCTGTGTGTGTGTGTGTGTGTGTGTGTGTGTGTGTGTGTGTGTGTGTGTGTGTGTGTGTGTGTGTGTGTGT
>JAVQKI010306797.1:0-13936 GCA_036025975.1 Nematalosa erebi
TATCACTGATGGTAATCAAAAACTTTACTTCATCATTTTTATGATGGCCACTCACTATGCTATACCCAATTTTTATTAATGAAATTATACAAATTATCTATCAGAACCATGTACACATATCTCAAAATATGTCTTTTGGCTTTTGAAAATAACTACAGAATGGAAAAGCATCCTTGGAGATATGAAAACAGTACTGATTATCCCTTCTAGCCTATGTTTCCTTCAAGATGTCAAAGTTTCTGAGGAACCGACTCAGTTCTGAGAAATGGTTTTGTGGTGAAAAGGGCGGCACCGTTCTGTAGTAGATGAAGATTACAGTCGGTGGCATGGGCCCTACCCATAAACCCTTGCATGCCATTGACTCCTGCCGGGAGATGTGGGGCAGAGTCTGGTGAGAGCTCGCCCAGATGCTGGCTGTCACACTGCACTTGCTTCAACACTCCTCTTCGGCTTAGGCTTTCAACTTCCCGTTCGCCCATCTCTGTCCCTGTCAAACACAACACCCCTGCCTGTCGCTGCCGTGCAGCCTTCAGCTTGCGCTGTGCTGCTGAAAGCCCCCAGCCTCCCACCCCTCCATCATAATGAATTTAATTAGGCCACCGCTAATTACGCCACTATAGTGCCAGTGATCATTAAGCAAAAGCGCGTGCTGAGGGCCTTTGTCAGCCATTATTTCACAACATCCTTATTCATTCAGAGTCCTCCCTTGTAAACCATCCTCCCAGCAAATGTTTCTTTGTACACGTCTGCAGCACTCACGATTCCCACTTCTGTCTTTTGAACTCCTGTGTGCTGATTCTGGGTGATTAAGCCTACCACTGCTATTCAGACTCCCAATTCAACTGGCCATTCCTTCACCCTTAGATGTGTTTTTCAGACTCAGACCACTTTTCCCTACATCTTTTTTTTTTTTTTTTCACTGGCAACCCCTAACATTTATATGAAGAGACGGTTGAGTAAGTGCATGCCGAACTTCAAACCCCTCCATAATTGTGTTTCATGTGGGATGAAACTCCTGAATTAGACGTGGATTGCGAAAGAACAACAGAGCTGATTAGCGGCTGTTAGATTTGCTTGCTGGAGCGTTTTGACACCTGTCTCCCAGCCTCTCCCTCTTCATGATGGAGCTAATCCCTCTCTATCGCTGGTCACATGGCCAGTGGAGATGTTGGAGCAGGTAGGGGGAGACAGACAAATCACCCCAGCTGTCTCTCAGTGCAAGGAGGCAAAACCAGAGCAATTCTGTGCAAGTACTCTTTTTCATTTTGCTATGAAACTCACATTGTTGTAATGTGGTACAATAATTATGAATATTATAAAGAACTGTTTGTTTATCAGTATTTATGTGTGGAAAGATTATTAGTTAATAAAAACATAAAGCAAAATGAATGTTGAACAAAGTAATGTAATACAGAGAAGTTAAACTTGGGAGGGCATACTAAAAGCACAAATGAAACATAAACCAGTCAGACCATTCAATATCTGCATGCACAGCCAATAATGCACCCATCTTATGTTGGCCATATCCCTTGGCCGGCCTAAAGTGCTGTACGTGGCAAACCATCTGGTTGCATCTTGTTTACAGTACCCAGTGTCAGCCAGCGCTTATTAATCATGCTTACACAAGTGTCTTAATTACTCCCTATGTAGCTGCTCCAGAGCGAACCCAGAAGTTGACCTTTCTCTCCCCGTTCCTTTAAACCATTAATCATACACAATCAACGCCAGCCGAGCCAAGGAGAGGGCTGTCCAGATTCCCCAGCCCACGGTGGGGCCCTCTCAGACACATACCAAAAACGACCATGGTGCCAGCACTTGGGCATATCTTTATTAATGACTTTCCAGGCAGCACTAGTCATATGCACATATGCTCCGAAATAACACAAGCAAAGAAAAGAGGACAAGCCACAGCATGCTTTTTTATTTTCTGTAAGGTCGCTATGAGGACTGTTTCTTTTAACATTTGTTTATATTAGTTGTTATCAGGATAGTCTGACAAAGTAAAAGAAAAACAAGAAAATAAAAAATTACTTATATATAATATATAATATATTTATAATAATAAAGGATATGAATCTCTGTTAAACATGGCACGATTCAGAATGGAGTGTGCAACGCAAGCTCTAAATGTTCTGAAATGTTCCTCCATCTCCCCATTAATCCTTGGGTTACATATTAAGGTTATACTGAGTCATATGGACCAAATGTATTTCCCTTTCAAATGTGATGCACTGGCCTTTCCTACAGACCTTGATTCATTTATTGTCAGTGGGCTAGATGTATGGGCCCATATAAGTGTGGGGAAGTATGATGCCGAAACGCTTTAACATTTCAGATCTTGTTTAGCAGAGCACCCTGCGGATTGACAAGTGAAGGCTCTTATGTAGCAGGTAACTGACATGGCCCCGCTCCCCCCACCCCAGCGCTGAAGGAAAGCTTAATATATCATTTGTCAGTCAAGGATGGGCTCTCATTCAATCACGCCCGAGCACTCACTCCATGTGCCAGCCAACGAGGGCTATCTTCATGCAAAACAGAGTGCTAGTGCCAGTGAACAGCTACACATCCGTCTGTACATGTAGTGGAGACTACTGAAATAGTTGAGCTAATTTTGGCCACTTAGGAACAAACCCTCGTGGCTATTCAGCCATCTTGCCGGAAGCATCACGCTAAATTGTGTGTGCATGTGTGTTTAGTTAAACTGCATTCTGGATTTCTGAAATAGGGAATTATTGTATTTTCATAGGATTAAGTCATCTGGCATTACAGAGAAACAAAAGGACAAAATGTGACTTCAAAGTTCTGTAATAGTTTTATGGCTGCCCGCAAATTGCTATCATAAATTTTTCATTCTTTTTAATTTATGATCATAAATCAGGCTGGTCTCTGCTGTGGCAGCCTAAATGGGCTTGCTGCATAGTTTTGGCGCACATGTATCTGTGGAGCTCTCAAAAAAACAGACAGCACATGGAAGATATTGCATTAATTGAATGTAATAAATTATACAACGTACTTTTGTAATGGTAAGCCATAAATAACCTCTGATGCAATTGGAAACTGTAAGGCATCCATGTTTGAAATGATGTATAAGGAGTGAATACTGATTCCATGATAATGGGCTTGTCTTTTACGTGATCCTTTGTGGTCATTTTGTTGGGGACTTACTTTAACCCATTGAATAAATCCTCTAAAGAGATGCACTTAAATGGAAGGAGCACACGTCCTTAAATCTCACTTTGATTCTTCCGTTCTGCATGAGTGCATTATTTTTTATTCTTTTGCATATCCTACACATTCTTCAGTAGGAAAGCTGAAATGATATTTTCCTCTGTATATATTTTTTCAGGCAGTGTATTGTTGTGATGGTGCTAAGCCTGCTCCCATGTGGCAGAGGCAGAGAGCTGATTCCTTTTTGCCTTGCCTGGGCTTTAAATGCCTGATGAGCGAGTTCCATTGCAGTTATGAGGTAGCATTAGTGAGGGCTGTTTCAGTGCGCTCCCAGGAGAATGAAATGGATGATTAAGTGCAGCCCTTTACATAGGCATTTACAAACGCACCATACATTGAACTCTTGAATATTGTGTATTATCTACCATTAGATGGTGATATTAGTAGACCTGCCAGTAATGGGCTCCAGGAAGAATAATTGAATTGGTTCATGTGCCGTGGTTCAGCGGCATTGGAACAGAAATGGAGTTGTATCTCGGTGAACGCTTGGGCGCTCCTGTGTTTTCTGTATTAGTGGCGCTGCTGGGGAAGCGATAGAAGGCCGTGTTTGAGACGGGGAGAGAGAGGGCGGCATCATTTGCGGATGATCTAGTGGCACGGCACACATCTCCTCATGATGTACATCCTAATTAGCTCAGCGAACAGGGCTGAAGAATGAACTCATTTCCTGGATGATTTTATTGACAGGCTTTTCTTCTGCAGTCAAGGTGAATGCTTGGATCAATAGGAAGTGTGAGATTGCTTTATCATGATAATCCCTTCCGTGTGAAATCTGAAGAAAACTGAATTTTTTTCAGTTGAATTTTTGTAAATATATGAGATACACATAGTCATTAACAAATCCTGTCTTTGGGAGCACCAGTTCTGAACAGATCACCGTTTTCTCCCTGG
The DNA here is from genome assembly GCA_036025975.1 of Nematalosa erebi. Taxonomy (NCBI): domain Eukaryota; kingdom Metazoa; phylum Chordata; class Actinopteri; order Clupeiformes; family Clupeidae; genus Nematalosa; species Nematalosa erebi. The sequence goes on from JAVQKI010306797.1 coordinate 4,120, forward strand.
TTTTCTCTTGACTGCGTGGCATGTGTGAATGTGAACTCCATGTTCTCTGACTGTTGTTGCTGACTTGCCTATTAGGGAAGCAAACAACATGGCCTTTCGGTGGTCACACCTTGCTATATATTAGCATCATGTGTGTAAACAGTGTGACAATGGCTTCCTTGTTTGTGTCCATCAAGCCATTCTCCTGTCATGTTGTGTGACACAGAGGAGAACAGGCCTGTGGAGGACACCAAGAATGCTTTGATGTCTTGGAGCACATTTAATCCCCTCATCCACCAGTGATGTGTAATTGACTCCACACTATTAGATTTAACTGACAACAATGGCATATGTGTATCAAAGTAAGCCTCTCCATTGACTCAATTTAGGCTGTATCCCTGGCCCATGGTGTCCTGGCCTGCACTTTCAGCTGAAACTGGCACAGGCTTTTCAGATGGCAGGAGAGACACGCTAAAAGCCCAGGCTAGGGCTTTATATGAACATGCAGAGGCCACAGCTTTTATGTGCATCCGATACGTCTGGCCTCGGATCATTTTCCGGCTTGTGTTCGGCATATGCATTTGAATGGTGATTGTTATGCTCGGTACAGAAGCTTTGTATGGCGGAGTGTCACCGCAGCTCGGATGACAACAGCGGGAGATTTTTATCGGGAGCCAGCACACAATGGCAGAGCAATCACGCGCGCCGCGTACAAATCATGCGATGTTCGCTGGCTGTATGTGTGTGTGTGTGTGTGTGTGTGACAGTGGAAAAAAAGCCTCATCTTTTGTGGTGCAATCAGCAGCCTGGTTTCAGTGAGTATTCCAGACTGACCTCTCCATTAACCCTCCCAAAATGATGCCCAGTGACAGTGAGTGTAAATCTCCCCGTCCCCTACTCTTATTGTCCTCTGTTTGCCATCATAAATTCACCTGCTGGACAAACCAGCCTCTGAAGTGGTGTAACAGGTAAATCAGGGCCTGCTGTTTGGGGCTGAAGCAGGGGCCACAGCAGGGGTAGGGGTGGGGGTGGGAGTGGGAGTGAGCTCAGCCCCTGTGGGTGAGGACGGCCTCAGCGGAGGGGGTCACTGAGGTCTAGAGAGCTCCCTGTTCTGATTTAAGACCTGAGTTCAGAGGAGAATAGTCAGGGCCGCTTCACTTCTGTTTTGCCTCTGAGAGCTGTCACTCGCACATGTGTTTGTGTGTGTAATTTTACCGTGCCGAGAAATGCACGACTCCAGCCGTGAATAATGACAGGTTGTTTGCTTTCAATATGAGACAGGCAAAGCAAAATACAGCTAACAGTTGTGTTAGAAGCCTGTAATTACACAATGCAACATATGCACATTTAAAGGACACATCAGTGTGTAGACCACTTTTCACCATCTGTGCAAAGAGCCGCTCTCCTGCTTCCAACTAAGAAGACTTACAATAAAGTCACTTGCTTGTCAGGGAGAATTTCTAGCCTTCTCTGCTAGAACTGCTAGCTACGAGATTAAGATTGCTTTGGTGAAAGATTGAAAAATCTCAGTAATCTTTTTTGCTGTGCTGTCCTCCCATCTTTTTTTCTGGCTGAAAAGCGAGAATCTACATCTTAACTGGGTAACCCGCTGATGGGGCCCAGGCTTGGGCTTTTTCCTGCTCCTGCCCTGGCAGACCACCCGCGAGAGATGGATGAGCTGGAGCTACCTGTGTCAGCCACGCCATGTCCCCCAGCTTGTCCACATCTTCACAAAACTCCCTGGAACAAATGGCGAGATTAAACAGTGACTCGCCGATGACAAATAACGCGGCGGGCCAGCTAAACTGCAGGCACGGGAACCCAATCTCTGCGACTTTTTCAGATTTATTTTATCAGTGGACTAATTAACAAGATTTATGGCCGTGGCAGGGACCCTGACTGAAAGAGGGAGAGAGCGGCTCCTCCCCAAAACTAGATGCTATCAGGTGATTTCTGCTGGGCTTGCAGCGGAGTCGGCATGCAGTTGTAAATTCAGTCACTCTGCATTGAAGTGCTGACCCCTCCCTCCACAGGAGGTCATGGGTTCAGATGGCGGGCGGCCCTCACCGGTTAAAAAGCAGGGGACTGAACTCCTGACCCCTCCTACTGTAGGAGAGGGAGTGCTGAGAGGCTAATGTTTTATCAGGGCCTGTCACTCCACCCCTGATCCGGCCCCCTGCCCCCACTCACCACAGGCCCCTCAGCTAGCCTAGGCAGGGGAGGTGTGAGGGTTGGCTGCCCCTGGAGGTGTGAGGGTAGGCTGCCCCTGGAGGACACATGGGGGAATAGCATGCAGCCCAAGGACCAGTCCAGAAGCACACCAGACACCAGACCAGAGGAGTACTAACTGGGGGCAGTTGCCGCAATTTCTTTTTCAGCAAACAGTAATTAATTATCCACACATGTTTAGATTCTTTTTTAAGAGCCTGTGACGATATATATATATTTCCTGCATGTTCATCATACAGACATGTGTTCCTACTGAAAGGACACACAATATCCTGTAGCACTGTTTGCTGTGTTCATGAATCATATTCCACAGTGCAATAAGCGCATGGCTTTTTATTCGCTTCAGTCTGGGTCAGCTTTTATTTGCATTTTACACCCTGCCTCTTTCCTTTCCTCTCACCTCTGTTAAAGACGTGGCAGAGTTTCTCCAGGCAGGCTGTTTTGCTCTTAAAACGAGAGGGGAAAAATTAAATGCCTACGAGCACATTTTATGATCTGATAAAGGATGCTGTTTACTGTTGACTGATTTACTGGCTGCCAGAGTTTGTAAGTGGCTGCTTCTCCCCCAGTGTCTCTGTTATGACTCCATGACTTGTTGAGAGGGAGTTTCATTGCTGTGTTTGTTTCACAGCAGCGGTGTGCTTCATCAAAAAAAAAGGAAAAGAAAAAAAAAAGCTGTAAACCTGCAATTTCCTGACAAGCATAAAAAAATAGGCTGCCTGCTGCCCTTACAAACTGTAAATATCAGTTTACTAAAATATTTTGAAGAATTTGACTGTCTTTTCTGACTAATATTTTTGAGAGATCTATTGTTTTTCTTGTCATTTTATTATGGATATTTTGATGCCACATTTTTTTTTAAACTTAATTCTCAAACATCAAGATACAGAAAATATTGAAAATGTGTGGTCAATGTGCTTTTCATGCAGATGGGATTGGTTTGGCTTGGCACACACTTTCACAGACATGGATGACACAAGTATCTGCTTTACTGCTTAATCCATGTCGGGCAAACATTAGTTCAGCCAAGACTCGTGATGCTCAACATCTAATCAAGTGGAGAAATCAGGCTACCAACTGACAACTCCAAGCTCTCATGAAGTGCTGTTTATATTTTACTTGAGGAACTGAACATAAATTCCTTGCTAGCAAAATAAGCCTCTCTGGGCCGTGTGGAATTTGGGCCTTGCTTGCCATCCTGGCAGTGCGTCTGTTGCTGAGGGCTTTACGGTTTGTTGGAACCATGTTAATTGCACATTGTGGTGGGTCGTTGATGTATTTGTTTTTCTAAGGCAGGGCAGAGATATTCCCAGTGAGTGTCACGTTTGGGCTATTTTGCTATGGTGGCTCCTTTAATTAAACACGGGCCGCTGGAGCACCATTGTAGTGGAGAAAGCCCACTTGTACAGTAAAGAAGGTGCATGTTCACCTAGCGAGAAGTGGCTTCTGAAATCTACCCAACAGCAAAGGAAGTCCAAAAGTGTTCAATCAGATCTATCCCATGTTGTGTCACTACCAAGCCATCTGTTTGTATTATTGTGTTCTTCGAGGGAATGGTTATGCTATTTTTACCATGAAGTCATGCTAAATAAGCCCAGATCCTAAGCCTTACTCAATGTAGCTCATGTTCCAATGGTAAATGTTAAGCCGCTGGTCTGTTCCAGTCTGTCATAAAATCAGCGTGCATCTTCCGTGTAAAACCACTGGAAACGGGTTAGTGATTTTTGGCATGTCATTACAGCCCTGTACAAATGTACCCTCAGGAAGACCTCAAGAGTGCCAGGAATCTAATACCACTGCATTCTTCCAGACATCCAACCCCACTGCAGCTCTAAGTGCATATTTCTCCAGACATGATAAGCATCACTCTTGACTCAACTAAATGGACAGGGAACTTGGCTGGAGTCTGGCAAGTGATCCACCTCTGAAATGACATTATAGTTGCTGAAAGAGCTTGTGTAGTTGAGTATCTCACAGGGAGTAGTACTTCACTTAAAGTTTTGTTACTTTTCAGCTTGCGGAGCTGAGGCTTGATGACACTCCTCGATGAGCTGTTTCTGCTTCTTGACACGCGTGTTGAAAAGTAAAAGGAGCGCTAATTTATTTGAGCGGCTCCCTTCTTCGTATCCTTTAACAAAGTGTTCTCACGGCGGCCGACGCGTCCACCTCCCCAGGCATGGGCAGATTTCATTAGGCCCCTATCTGTTTTGTTTGCCCTAGCAGGAGTATTTTATGGCTGCCTGCACTGAGGAGACGGGAAGGCCTTGTGATTGATGCAGCCAGACACTCCCCTTCCCTGTCATTGACCTTCCTCAGTGTGTCCCACTGCGTCCCCACTGTGGCACACTCACCCAAGATAGGGATCATCTCCAAAGCACGGATATCTAAATAAATGTCGCCGGCTGTGATCGAAGGCCTTGCAGAACCGCTTGCTGCAGTTTAAATCACCCATGTTCCGTCCACGCTCTGTGTTTTCCTCTGCTCTCCTCTCCTAATGAGATGAAACTGCCTGGTGGAAGGAAGGAAGTCGCTGCTCGTCACATTCGCTTTCATTTCTTTGTTTTCTTTATTCCACCGCTCCTCCCCTTACCCCTTCTCTCCCCACCCGCCCGCCTCCTGACCCCTGTGTGCACTTTGACTCCTTCAGGTCCGCTTTTCAGGCATTTGGTCTTTGTGTGTGTGTGTGTATCGGCGGGGGGCGGTGAGGGGTGAATTTTAGGGGCGCCTTTACCTCAGGCAGCATGTTTGCCACCCTGTCCTGGGGTCAGGAAGTTTATAGGGTCCTCTTCTCTCCTCTCTGCTATTAAATGCTAGAGGCTCTCGCTCTGGGAACCAGCTTTCTGTCTGTCTGTCTGTCTGTCTGTCTGTCTGTCTGATGTTGGAAACCGTGAACACATGTGGCTGCAGCCCAGGCCATCCTAGAGTAAACAGTTGCACGGTATTCATGGAGATAGGCCAGGGGCAAAGCTAGATGCTAACTCTATGCATTGCACTGTATGTTAACTTTATTATTGTGTTTTATACAGATCAGACAGAAGACATCCAGAATAAGATTATATATGTTGATCCATTATTACGCACTCAGTATTAAAACAATGCTAGATGTTGTGTTTGTTAATAATCGCTGAGTTGACCATAAAGGGATTACTAGCTCATACGCTCATCAGTTAGTTTGTATAGTGGGCCTGTTTGCCTTCTGGTAGGCATCATTATAAAATTGTGAAACTCACTGGTTTTCATGGTTTAAATGAGTTTGCATACAAGTTTAAACGTTTACTGTGTGTGTGTGTGTGTGTGTGTGAGTGTGTGGGTGTGTGTGTGTAGATTTTCCTATGCTGTTTTGTCAGGGTATAGGCCTGTACTCAGTGCTAGTTAAATGACACAGTCTGAGCGATGCTGCCATGCAATGCCCTTGTTGTGCCTCTTTTTTCCTCATCATCACTAACATGGGCTGAAATATCTGGGTAACAGAAATTGATATAATGACCAAATGGGCCTTATTATCTTCAAGCTGCATCAGCGCAGGCTACTTCTGAGGGAGAGCAAAATGTCTTGGAAATATTACAAGTCATTCATCAAGGCTGTCTTATTAGCATATTGCAGAGTGCATGCAGAAATCTAAATAAAAAGCAGGATTGGAAGCTTTTAAATTTTTTTTAAAGGAAAACTACTTATGTGGGCAATATTTCACTTTGCCCAGATTGATCATGCTCCGACCACAAACTTGCCCTTTTGGCATCGTACACTTTGGCTAAGGATGCTGCTGTAGCGCCAACACAACAATGACTAGTCCCAGACGTGTGCAGTGCAGTGTGGACTCTGGGGCGGCCGTGAAGCAGCCGTGAGCCCCTCGGAGTGTCACGAAACTTGACCAGCCCCTGCTGTGACTGTCTGATGGGCTGCAAAGACGGCTGATGAGTTTGGAAGCTGCCGAGCACTTTAACAATGCGCATTGTGTGATATTAATTAGGAGGTTATCACATACTCCATTTTTCATTGTCAGATTGAGCCCAGTCCCAGGTGTGTGTGTGTGTGTGTGAGTGTGTGTGTGTGTGTGCTGGGTTCAGAAGCAGGCAGAGGCCTACACTGCAAAAGCCAAAGTAATGATATTCCTTCCTCTTGGCCCCCTTTATTTGCACCCCCCCCCCCTCTCTCTCTCCCTCCTTTTTCATGATATACAACTTGCAATTAAGCATGGCTTGGTGATTCAGTGATTAATGTCACTCTGAGTGCAGAAGGAGCGGAGAGGCAGAGTCCTGTTTCAACATCCCTTAGCGAGCCTCCAGCCTCCCACCTATTACCAGCAAGATGGAGAGGTCCATTTACTATTCAGTAACCTTTATGACAGTGCAGTCTTTAATCAGCGCTTTATTTCCTTTTGTAACACTTTCAGTCACACACAAATGTCAGCAAGCAGGAGGGGCCGCTGGGCTTCTCTCGGCTGGCCGCGTCGCTGAGGTGATGCCTGTGATTTATAGGCCTGCGCTTTTTTTTTCATTTGTTGTTGTGGTGGGCTTTTAATTTTTATGGAAGGGCCGCGTGGAGTAAATTGTCCCGATGGTTAAAAGGGAAAGTGCGATAAGGGAGTGATGCCCGGATTGAAGGGAGAGCCCATTAGCGTGTGTTTTGTTTGATCCTCCTCACATATCAGCAGTCCTGAATACATACTAATGATATGATCTTCCATGGAGATCCCCTTAGGGATATGGACAGTGCAAACTGTTTGCTAACAGTAAACATCCACTGCGTGGACCTTATAAAATGGACAGGTGAGGTGAGCTAGTACGTGCTTGAATAGGGCTTTTAGATGTGAAAGGATATTTCATCTGACAGCACCTATGACCATCTGCAATAACATGCAAAGGCCATTGTTCATATAAAGGTTCACTGGGTATCTGGGTGACTTCTATTCTGGGCTTTATAACTGGCAGTTCTTTAGAACCTTGCTCCTCTTATGACTTTCAAGTTAGCCCTCAAATGTCTATTCTCCATTTTTTTGTATCTATTCATTGACATGTACCTATTTTATTTGTCTCATAACAGGGCTTTCCTGCAGTATTTGCATTGGAGAGCAAGGTCCCTCTTGTGCATCAATAAAGCTATTTGTTTTGATGGACACAGAAGACTTGTGAACGTTGTTTTTCGCTTCCTGTTTGGGAGTCTCTGTTTAGCCGTGATAGCGCTTTTGATTTAGCCCTATCCTCCAGAGTCCTATTCCCTTGAATAAGCGACAGTAGTTGTGCGGTGCGCAAGGGCACCTACTCTTTCTCACTAAACTAGCCGGCGAGCTTTGCTGGATCATTTCCCCCACTCACACCCTCAGCTTTTGCTGTGGCAGCGTCATTTTCTGCAGCCACTTTTCTCCCCCAGACCCCCGCACCCCACTCCCCCTCTTTTTGTCTTTCCTCTCCATCGCCCTTTCCCCTCCTCGCTGGCTTTCATAAGCCCAGTAAAGCATGGCCTTCAATTCCCTTGTTCTAGTGTTTTCACTTAGGATCAGGAGTGATGAGCAAAAGGTTTCTGGCTCAATCCTTGAGCAAAGGGCCTGTCGTGACAGGGATTATTATTTATTTGTCATGTTGGATGTAATAAGCTGTAGGTGCAGCATGGAGAGGCCCTTGATTTATTGCTCTGTCGACCGCCACTAGCAGGACGTCTGCTGTAGCGTGCAGGATGAATACCGTGCTGTCAGCTCTGTCCATCCGTCTCCTTCGCCCCGCTCACTCACAACACCTTCCCATTTCATGCCAGAATACATAAACAATCTTTCATTATATTTGATGCCTTTTTTTCTCCCTACGTTTTTCCCCCCTCCCTCCGTTCCCCTGCCGGAAAAAGGTGACGTTTTGAATTTGACAAGTTTCCACTTTTGAGCTATTTCGTTTGTGCTCCCATGTTTCAGGAAATTTGCATTTGAAAAATTCTGTGTGGTGTGGAGTTGTTGTGTTTGGTCCCTGTGGTTATGTGTCATTTTACATTTTGAATGACATTTTGGGTTTCTTTCAGGTAAGAGTGTTCCTGTGTAATGAAAATAAAACTTCTTTAGCAGTGGATGGTCAACATGCACTTCTCAGTTTGCCATAGAGAGGCTTGGAAAATATCAAACTCTTACTTGTCTAGATGGCAGGGCAGCAACCCTGCTTAATCTGACCCTAAATGTTTATCAGTCAGCCTCGTTTAGTGAGCGGCTCCGTATAATCCAGTCAGATTGGGTGCCAAGTGCTCCACTGTGAGTCTCTGCTGCCTGATGAACTGATTGAAATCAAGCCACAGAAAAATGGTCTAATAGGCTCCGAGCACTGAGGGAAAGCTACTTGTCTCCAGACTGTCTGAGCTCTCCTCTTCCCACTTCTCCTGCGAAAATGGAGCCGTTTTCCTGGGGAGGGATTTGCTAAAGTGGAACTGACTTTGTAAATAGAACTCTCATTTATTAGTGGCTTTATCTGCAAACAAGGCTGAGTGAGGCATCAAGGCAGACACTTAGCCCCCATATCTGAGCGGAGGGGTGCGGTGCGGGGGCGTCGGCGACAGGAGTTAATTAATATATGGAATTTGGTTGGGGTCCCAAAAAAAGACTGAGCCGGGCCCCGCTTGTCACTTAAAGCCCCTGCAGCAGCCAGCCTCACGGGTTCTCCCACTGTAATCTGTGAATAGCATTACACCCTGCACAGCAAGCCCAATGCCGGGCCTGGAAAAGTGGAATTAATAACTGGCAATGCTGATAATTATACACCAGAATCGTTTTTTTTAAACTGCTTTAAAGGCACAAATAAGTGTTAATTACACAGAAAACAAGATCCCCACTCTCTCCCTTGTGACTCCTCCCTCCCTTCCCCCCAAACACCATTTATTATTTCTCTGTGGGAGATGCCTTGCGCTTTATGGGTTAATTCTAAAGGTCTTTTTTCCCCTCCTCCTGCAGCAGAATATTATTTATGGCTTTTTGTTTGTTCTTGGCCATCATTACTAACGTTACAGCTAATAGCAATCATTTGTTATGTGGCTGGGGTGGTGATGCTTCAGATGTGGGCAGTGAACTGAGAATACTCATTTGGTAGCCGAATAAGGCTTTGACAGCTCCCATTTATAACCAGCTCATTCCAGAATGTCCGGCCTATTAATAATATTTTGTTGCTGTCTAATTAGAGGTGTCTGATGTAAAATGGCCCTAGAGTCAAGAGCAATGTTTGTATTTTACAGGACACATTCTACTAGCTTCATTTCATGGCTGCTCTCTCCTAAAGAAGAATGGTGATTGCATGTATTAACGCTAAGTAGGAATTCCATGAGCTCTGTGAGTGCTTGTTATAATGATAATGAGTGTGCATGCTAATCCCAGCACAGGGGACAGCCTAGATCAAATCCCTTTTAGTACAGCTGTCTCTCTCCATCCACCGGAGCAGCACACTGGATGTGAAGACATGCAGACTCAAGGATGCTAATATCTTCAGCTTATTTCAATTAATGTGAAGCTGAAGAGCACTGCGTTAGTAATGTGAAGTTTCATTTATAGCCCTGGTAATGCATGGCTAAGGTGATTTCAGCTAAACCAATGAATGGTTTCTGTCAGACATTTCATCAGGATATTTAAAGTAAATGATTGGAGACA
>JAVQKI010307108.1:0-13512 GCA_036025975.1 Nematalosa erebi
CTTGTCTTCTTTTATCTTTACTGAGTTCAATTTACACTTCAGCCAGTCACTCAGTTCTGGAGAGAGAGCGAGAGACAGAGAGAGAGAGAGAGAGAGAGAGAGAGAGAGAGAGAGAGAGAGACAGACAGAGAGAGAGAGAGAGAGAGAGAGAGAGAGAGAGAAAGAGAAAGAGAAAGGAAAATGAATGGCTTAACAGGACAGAGAGACAGAAGCAGAGTAAGAGTGTGTTTTTGTGTTTCAGCAACACTGTATCCAAACAGTCATGCTCATAAAGACACATTGCAGTTAAATTCAAGAGTGGAGATGACATACAGAGAGAGAGAAAGACAGAGAGGACCACCTGAGAGAAGAAGAGAGACAGAGGAGAGATGACAACAGGGAGAGGTATGTGTGTGTGTTTGTGTGTGTGTGTGTGTGATTTGCAGAAGCAGCTCCGTCTGCATGTTGTGCGTCTCACCGTCGGTTTCGGCCTCCAGGCTGGCCTGGCTCCTCAGCTGCTCCAGCAGGCTCTGGGCCCGGCGCAGGGGCTCCGAGCCCGGCAGCGCCCTCTGCAGGAAGTCCAGCACGCGGTGCAGGCACGGGTAGTCTGGCGGCTCCTGGAAGTCCTCAGGACATTGGTCGAGCCAGGCTCTCAGGATGGAGGCCAGCGCACTGACAGGACAAGACAAAACAGACACAAAGATGAGTGTGTGGCATGCTGGAGGACACACACACACACAGCTCTGTTGACTTCACTGGAATAACACAGCATTATTCAGTTCTTTTCTTTAGCTAGCCATATAAATAGATAGAGATACGTATTTATTCCGAGGGAAATTAAGGTAACTACATGAAATGACAATAAAACAACACATGACACAAAAAAAAACTTCCTGACATCATCATCACTGGCCTCTTTTGACACACAGAGCTGCTCACAGAGCCAAATAATGCATAGCTAGGGCAGCTGGGGGGTAAAGAGTTATGCCATGGCAATCATTAAGTCAACAAAGGGACAGGGACTGCCTTGGCACAGTGGGCTAAGATGCCCATACCATAAACCCAGGGACCAAAGGACTGGGGTTCAAATCCCACCAAAGGTAATTTCCTGATCCTTTAAAGTAATTTATTACACTCTGCCTCTTCAGTCACTGCTTAACGGCACTTTTAATAAACCCAGCCCTGTCCCACTGCACTGATAACACACTGATTCAGAAACGACCTTGAGATGCAAACCAGTAATCAACAAGAATGACACACCAAAGGGAGTTGAATCACTGACCACCAACAAATAATTTATCACCACTACTGACAGGAGGCACCACAGAGAGCACATAAAAGCAAGTATGACACCCACAAGAAGAAAACATAGACCAGTAGCACTGAGGACATTTTAGAAGTTTAAAGAGAAATTTAGGAACATTTCCACCCAACAAGGACATTTGGTACAACATAGACCAACTAGGGAATTGGCAGCTAACGCTAAATGAACAGGGCAAGGAAATGAAAGTGAGTTTTTGTGATCCATTCAGTTATCATTAATGCTGCTATTCAGTCTCCAGAATATTGCACAGTATCCCACAATCCACCTCACAAGATCGAACACTGTGAACATAAAAATACAAAACTAGAGCGGTCTGGTCTCCAGAACCCCAAACATGTTTGTTAAGGCCAGAGTACAGAGTAAACAACGAACCTCTCAACATGTAAGCCAACACCTTAACTACAGATCTGTATACATACTAAGAAATGACCCCCTCTAAAACACAAACATATTTACAACGATACCAAAACAAGAGCAGCACCACGGCATTGAGAGGCACAGAAACGCCGCGTCAGCAAGAGCCGCTAAAACCCACAATCTATCTAACCAACAGCACCACAGGGATCAGGCTGTCTGAGGCCATAGGAATGCAAAACACTTCAGTGTCTGAAGAGACACTGCCAGCTGGACACCTGTGGAGAGAGACTGACTGTCTGTCTCTTTAGTACACTCAGTTCTGCCATTCACTGTGTGTGTGTGAGAGTGAGTGTGTGTGTGTGTGTGTTCGTGTGCGTGTGCGTGTGTGTGTGTGTGTGCTCCCACAGACAGAGAGAGAGAGTTGATTACCCTGCCTTGTTTTGTTATTTTGTTGTGCTCTACTCTACAGGTTTTGTTTGAAATTGCTTTGCTACTGTAAGAAGCTGCAGGCTCTTCCACACCGCCATTGTTCCTAAGAGAGGCACTTACTTCCTCACGGCTCCACGCGTCTCACAGGGGCTGGAGGGGCAGCTCTCTCCCTCACGGTCCTCCACACTGCCGTACCTGGGGGTGCGGCAATCATTCAAGAAAATCAGTTGAAATTCTCAAAACATCAACACACAACCACAAGACTGTTTTTGGGTTTTATGGATTTACCAGTCTTAAAAAGACAGCGATTTTATTTGACAAATTTAGAGTTAAATAGAGACAAATAAGAGATGTAAAAGCTTTAGGGTCTCAGCTATGGGAATCGAGCTTGAAAGCTTGGCTCCCTACAACTACACAATCACATCTATTTCCATCATCAGACTAGTTAAACACGCAGGTGGTTAATAGACTATATAGCAATGTAAAAGTCCAGCTTGAAAAAAATATTTTTTTTTGCCATATTTGGTTGGCTCTGCATTTCATGCAAAAGAGTCCACAAATGATCTGAGCTATGGGAGTTGGAGGACTTTTACTTTCTGAAGCAGTTCTGTTGGTCAGACTGGCCTGGACATAAAGCACTCTTTGTGGGTTAAGTACCTGTCGAGTAGCAGCTGAAGCACGGCCTGTGTGCTGGCGAAGGCGCGGTATGTGGACAGGAAGATGCTGGTGTAGGTCAGATCGTTGTCCCCGAAGGCAGTGAGCAGCGTCTCCACGAGCCGCTCAAGCGTGCCGGCGCGGATGCTGCGGATCTTACAGGTCTCCAGCTGACTCACCGTGTGGCCGGGGGGCAAGCGGTCACCCTCCGCCTGAGGGAGAGAGAGAGAGAGAGAGAGAGAGACAGAGGGGGAGAGAGAGAGAGAGAGAGAGAGACAGAAACAGAGAGAAATTCAGAGAGAGAGAGAGTGAGATGAGAGATCAAGAGAGAGAGAGATGAATGAGAGAGAGCAATATAGATTGATAGATCGAGAGAGAGAGATGGATAGAGGGAGACAAGTACAGATTTACAATGAAAAGGAGAGAGCGAGAGAGAGAGAGAGCAAGATAAGATACAGAGTAGTGGAAGGAAGAGAGTGGGGGGGTGGGGGGGGTGCACAGAATAAAGTAATTATAGCACATTTGTTTTCACCCAAAGCAGGTCAGAGTACAGCAGGGACAAGGCCAGGCCACCCAGTTTATCTGCTCTGACTCCTGTGATAGGTAGAGTAGAGTAGGGAGGATATGGAGACCAAGGGAAAGGAAAGGAGGGGAAGAGATGGGACCTGATTAACTGAAGACAAAGGTGGGCCATGTTTAACACTACAGCAGATGTGTCCGACTATTGTGCATCTGCTGGAGCAGAGAGAAAGGTAGAGCGTGTGTGTGTGTGTGTGTGTGTGTGTGTGGGTGTGTGTGTGTGTGTGGGGAGGGGGGGGGGTTGACAGAGAGAGAGAGAGAGAGAGAGAGAGAAGAGTAGGAAAAAGGGAGGGAGTAGGAGAGTAGGAGGGAGGGAGGAGAGACCTTGCTGCAGCAGTAACAGCTAGCACGCTACAACAGGAAACACTCCAATCTGGATTTAATCACTGCGTCCCCTCCTCCACCCACACACAGGGAAGGAGAGAGATACAGACAGAGAGAGAGAAAGAATAAGGGGCATGAAGGAGGAGACAGACAGACTACGGGTTTTACTACGACCAAGGGCTTTGCCAGCCAAGGGCTTTGCCAGCCTTTCTTGCATGTGCAAGAAAGGAGTGTGCGTGTGTGTGTGGGGGGGGGGGGGGGTCTGTGCTGTTTAACTCTCAGAGATCTCAGGCTCTCTGGATGGAGGCCAGTTCACTAATAGGAAAAGACACAAAGAGGAGTGTGTGGCACGCTGGAGGACACACACACACACACACACACACACACACACAACTGTGCCCTAAACAATGTAGAACCAGCTAAGAGCAAAAACAGTGCAATGCAATGACTTTATATTAGCCATAGAGAGGCATTGGAAACATCTGTGTCCACAGTGCACAGAACTGTGTCCATGCTAAATAATATGTAACAGACTGAGCTAATCAGGTCAATTACTGGCAATTACCAACAATGGGGTTAAGGAGTTACATGCTCATAGTATGTAAGCCAGTACCTCTAAAAAGGATCAAGGAAGTGACCTCATTTTGGCAAACAATGGCTAACATCAGTGGTGACTGTCACGTTAATTAAATATTATTTCAGCAGGGTGGTGGCACAATGGAAAATAAAGTTAAAAATGTTAGAGCAACAGTTAATGAACTGTATCTGTGACCTTCAAGCACTGCCTCAACCGGGCGAATAGCCATATGCACAGTCGCAAGCAATTTTAGTATAAATATGACACTTGTTGATTTACTCACTTGTTGATTTAGTCAACAAGTGTTTTTTCTGTTCATTCGCATTTATAAAAACTCAGACAGAACTAATTTGTGCAGCTATTAGGTCAATTCCTCTTGCAGCTTTTTCAGCTAACTTAACAACTCTGCACGTTTAAATACATCTACTGCTTATCCATCTATGACTTCAAACTTGGAACCAAAATCAGTCAATCTTTTAATAGTGGGTGCGGTATGTGTTTCCTATGCCCAATATAATATTCCATAGGTTATATATGTTCCCTTAAATAAGAAATGGAATTATTCAGCTACTAAAATAGCACATAAAGAAGTCATAGTCCCACAATAATATATGACCATCACACATGCATACTGATGGTGTCTGTGCATTAAACAGCAGGCCAATGTATGTGTGATATTGAAGAGGCCTAGGGCTGTGAGTGACACACCTTGCTGTTTTTTTTTTTTTTTTATAAACAGCACTGCTGGTGCATATTGATGACCAGGATTTCTCAAGGGAAAAAAAAAAAAAACTCAACTCACCCCTAGCCAACGCGCTCCCTTGTTTGCCGCCTGTTGGATCTGCACTCTCTTGAGCGTCACGTTGTAGATGGCCCCCTCCTCCACCTCCTCGCCCCAGTCCTGCACTGAGCTCTGTGGGGGGAGAGAGACAGACACACACGCACACACAAAGACAAGAGGGCCACCGTCAAAACACTGTGAGCTGTCTCCAGCACCTGCACCCTGTTCAGTGTCTGAAAGCGGGTCAACCAAGCTTATGAATAGATACTTGAAATAGACCATGATTGGGGAAAAATAAGGGGGTCTAAAAATGAATGCATAGGAAATGTTGTTAGGGGGAAACAATAGGGAAACGTGAAAGAAAGAAAAAGTGTGTGTGTGTGTGTGTGTGTGTGTGAAAGAGAGAGAGACAGAGAGGGAGGGAGAGAGAGAGAGAGAGAGAGAGGGGAGGGGGGAGGAGTAGAGATGGGATGGGGGCAGCTGAGAATATAACAAGGCAGATGCACGGAACAGTCTGCTGCAGACTTCAACTTTAGAGAAAAGGGTACTCCCCCACCACTCACTCTCTCTCACACACACACACAAACACACAGCACCACACCCCTCCACTGCGAGCTGAGATCAGAGCTGGCGCGGCCCAAGCACAGTGACCGACGCAGGCTGTGTGCAACGAGCAAGGGGCTAACAGCTTTCACAGATTTCTGACTATAAAACAGCTCCAACTCTTACGGCCTGAACCCCAGATTGCATTCTGGGAGCCCCAAATCACTGGCAGAAACAACATCTTCCCTCAACCCATCTAATGCTCATAGCTTTCAGACTGAACCTAGACTGGATGATATGGTCTGGTCTCCCCAATAAATCCCCTTGAGACACATAACAATGAACACTAAGATGGAGCAGACGGTGAATCATTCTAAAATCAATAGTATTCATTTCAGTAAGGGGGGCACAGAGGCAAAGGGAAAACAAGGCTGATATCTGAGGGAATTGAAATAGCCAGGAAACTGTCCATTTGTTTCTCTTTTTTGATGGGGCGGGTAGAGAAAAATAATGACAATGCTGATACTACAACAAAAAAAAAGCTGTGTCATGTTTATAAGACTGGCTCCAGTTCTATCCGGCCCACTCAGAAAACACAAGAGCCTGTCCAGACGTTGCATATTTATCTGGACCTGTGGTCATTCCTGCACAGTGTAGGCGTTGAAAAGCTCTTTGCTGCGGTACATTGGGTCTCAGCAAGAAATAAAAACAGAGAGAGAAGAGGTGTGTGTGAGTGTGTGCGTGTGTGTGTCTGTGTGTGTTTCTGTGTTTGTGTGTGTGTCAGACAGACAGAGAGAGAGAGAGAGAGGACTTGTGCTGACCCGGCCCGGCAGATAACCAACGGGCCAGCGCGTCTATATTTCCCAGCCGTTTCCTGTACAGTGCGGCGAGATAAATACTTCGCTCAGTGAGTCATGCTCTGGGCGGTGAAAAACAATGGCAGGAGGTCTCGGTGCTCTGGCCTGAGCTTGCTGAATCCACAGACTGTCCACTGGGCTCGCTCTTTGTGCTAAACTCCAATGTTTTCCAAAGAGGGCTTTAAAGCACAGTCAGCTTCATACTCCATTTTGGGGAGGGGAAGGTTTTTTTCCCCCCTCATGCTGATGCACTCCATGGAATAGTTTCTGCAGTTTATGAGATCATTCCATCACAAAACCACAAATAAGCAAAACTGAACAATCTCAGATGAACAACAAAACCGGTGCAAGATTTTAAAAAGCAAGAATATCAAATGAAGTGTGATTTTAAAATTAAAATTAAACACATGATACTTCAAACCTCAAATTTATTTTTAAGAAATGAGCCAAAATAAATCTCATGGGGGATGCTGATGTGGAAAAAAGACGCAGTGGAGCGCACGGCTAAACAAATAGAGAGACTGTCTCCTACCCCCCACCAGGTCAAAATAGCCATCTTTACCAGCTACGTGTGAAACAATACTGCCAAGATATCAACAACGGTGTCAAGTCAGTCCCGATGTGCTTTGCTTTTGTGTGCTAATCCCAAGGACGCAGCTGGGACCTGGGGAGAACTGGCTTCAAGGCAATTGTCTCTCCCCCATTTACTCACTCACTCACTCTCTCCCCGACTAAACAAAAACTTTTCTCATTTTCGTCAACCACGAGAACTATACTAGCTGACACGCACAGTGGGTGCAGACTTTCTACCACGATGAACACTTAAACTAATGAAACAGTCCAATTAAGTTACAATCACAAGCGATTTTAGTTATTATTTTATCCCCCGCGCCCCCTCCTCTTTCTTTTCCTTTATCCGCTACTTTCCCAGCCCCGTGCTCCATCCCACCGTCCCTCGTCTCCCCCCGCAAGAAAAAGCCGAGTCAAGCCGCAAAATCAACAATCTGGTCGTGCAGCTGAAGTTTTTACCATCTTAGCTTTCCAGGCGAATTTCATGGTCAGCACTTCTTTCATCGTCCGGGACTAGCATCAGAGCTCAACGTTAGTCCAGCGCGGAGGAAAATGTTGTTTTCAATCCCGGCCGACATAAGAAAATACAGACACGATGCTGTCCAGCAGAAGGAAGGTCCTCTCCGGTACAAACACGCTAGCCGTCACGGCTCTCTTGTCTTTTCCTTGGACTCCCCCTGCAAACCTCCACCTCCCTTTCAAACTCGTCTCTCTTTTCTCCGTCTCTGTGCCAGTGAATGACACGACTCCGCCCACTGCCCAACGCCCCACCCTCAGCTGCTGTCGGTTATGTTTCTTCACAGGAATAAAAGAGTCGAGGTGATTAACGGGAAATTGGGACGTTGTCAGGAAGATGCCTAAATTCTGAAGGGCAGGCAGTGACGTTAAACAATCGACGCAGAGACCGATTGACAAGAAGTTTATTGATTATATGTGAATATGTGATAATATTTTAACCTACTGTGATTATTTGAAGTTAGTGTCTGGTTCTGGTTGTGGGTTAGTGGATAACTAGGCTACATGAGTTTATGAAATGGCTCTGTAGGAGGCTATGCTGCTTGTGTTTGTGTATGCATCTGTGAGTTAGTATGACTATGAACCAAGTTTTACAGTTCATTGTGTGAGAGTGGACGGTGAGAGAGGTGCAGCTGGAACTCTCCTCTGAGGGTTGAGAGCTTTATGGAGTGACAGAGATGATGAAGACTCCTCATGTGGTTGGCTCAGTGCGAGCACACACACACACATACACACACACACACACACACACACACACTAATGAACTCATTTTTATTCATACACACACAAACACATACACTGACACACAATAATCAAACCATAGCATACACACACACACACACGCAGAGAGAGAGAGACACACACTAATTTCTGGCTTCCGGCCATAACTCTCCACAATTGAGAGCAGTCAAATTTATGAGGGGTTCCAGAGAGCAGAGGCCCTGTTCTGTTGGCAGAAATTAAAAGAGAGGGAACAAGAATATCACAGGACAGATGTGCCACCAGTCACATCAGCATGCACACACACACACACACACACACACACACACACACACACACATACACCCACACATCGCTTTCATCACATCACACTTGCTGTCAGAGGGTGTGTGTGAAGACTGAAGAATATACTGTAGAGTCTGGGGGACTTCATGGTAGAGTTGGTTCTGGGACATTCTGTCACCCTTCTCTACTTCTCTCTATCTGTCTTTTTTCTCATCTCTCTTTCTTTCTCTCCCTGTCTTTCTATCTCTCTCTCTCACTATCTCTTTCTACGTTTCTCTGTGTCTCTTTCTCCCTGGCTAGTGGCCAATTCCCAGGCTGGTTTGATCCACCAAGGTCCACCACAGTAGACTCCAGGGGTCCCAAGGGGGAAGGCGGGGGGAGGTCTGAAGATGTGGTGGGAGAGGTCATGACCCCTCCCGCTCTCCCTCATGTGACAGCTGCCCCTAGTGCGAGCAGCTGATGTCATCCCTCTACGTGTCAAAATGTCAGGGATGCTGCTCGACCGACCTATCCGACGTAACATAAACAGTCTCTGTCCCGCACCATGGCACGGTCTCCATCTAAAGTGGGGCTATTAATCCACCTGAGTCCAGCGCACTAAGTGACGCAGTGACTCTGGCCCTGTGTCCCATATCTCAGGGCAGTGACGACAGCGGAACGCTGCACTGGCTAGAACCTCCAAGGTTGTTTGACTTATTGTGGTCGCTCTTGTTGTTGTTTTTCAGAGACCACGGCCACAAAGCCCATGGAAAAGACACACAGGGCCATGTTAACATGGAGCAGACTTATTTTATACTGGTGTATTTTTTGTTGTTCTTGTATTTTTCTCTTTTTCTCTTTTCCTCTTTACAGAGAGAATCTGAGCACTGCGTTTACATAGAAATACAGTGTTTAGTTTGGAGCTGGTGATCCTGTGTGATTTGTGATGGTAAACACGTCACAGCAGCAACAGCAGCCTCGCTGAAGTTCACAGTAAAGGTCAGTCTCTCCCCCCTCCCAAACCTCTGTCTCTGATCCCTGGACCACTGAGTAGCCCCCAGGGAGAGAGGAAACAGTACCTCACCACTGCAGTTCTCTATGCATGGTGATGGGGGTAAAAACCCAAGGCTATCCCCCTCGCTGCCTCCCGGCAATGGAGCAGCCTGGACTGGGCCGGCGCGCTACAGCCAGCCAGCCAGGCAGCCTGGTCGGCGCGGGGTAAAAAACAGGAGGAGCAAAGCGGCTGTTATTGCTGCGCTGCGGGGGAAAAACACACATTCCAGGAAATCTCCCTCTTCCTGCCCACAACCTCCCGACTCCATCACCGCTCGCCTGCCTGCTTGTCTGCCTGCTTACGCCTGTCTGTCTGTCTGTCCGTCTGCCCCTCATACCTGACCGCGCAGTCGCACTGCGAAAGGTAATGCCTGTGGCAATTAGATGGCAGCTCAGACACACTGAAACAGGAACTTAAACATGGATCTTATCTGGGCCACATCCGTATGAATACTGGTACTCTCTTGCGACTCGTTTTGGCATGATGTTTAGTTCAACAAAAGCAATCTCATCCCACCACTAAAGGGTAAACAGAGGAGACGCTGCAGGGAGAAAAAACAGCTCTTGCTGATTCAGTCTGACCTGCAGCACTTGATCTGATCAGGGCCTCATTAAGGACAGTGTTAAGTGGATGATATATGGGACGAGCAATATGCAGTGGCTGAGTAATCCACCTTTTCAGTTTCATTGGTTGTGGTTTGATAATCATGAAAATTTGCCTCGGAGCCTACTACTGACTAAAAGAAACACATTTCCCAATACCTGTGGGAACATGCCCAAACAACAACATGCAAGGCACAAAAAAAGTACATTGTGTCCTTGTTTTATCATTAGCTTCAGCTGCTGTTGCTACCTGTGGCTGGTCTGGGTGTCAGAGGGGGTACCAGAAAGGGTAAATTCAGACTTCAGTGGAGATTGAGCGTGCGTCCAGAGTTAGGTCAGTCACTTTTCATTTACAGGGGCATATTTAGCATTAAAATTGAAGTTTAATTGAATTGTTATTAAAAAACAAAAAACTCTTTGGATGTGCAGCAAACATGACTTTCATGTCAATGAAGGTTTCATTTGCAGTTGTTTACTGAAGTGAAAGGAAAATGCATGCACATACTTAGTTAAACTGTTGACAGCAATGCAGATGTCATCATTGATTGTCTTATAAAAGCTGCTCCATGCTGTATAATTGGTGCCAGCTAGCCTAGCTGCATAGAACGTTAGAATGGTAGAACGTTAGTAAACCTCCTTCCTGACACCTCAAGAGCCTCCTAGTCAATTGACTGGGAGCCAGGGCTTTTCTGTCTACTGGCTAGGGCGTCTGCCTCCCTATCTGAGGTTCGGTCGACTGGCCAGGGCGTTTGCCTCCCTATCCTTGTTGCTGTCATTGAGCGGTCAAGGGTTCGAGCCCTGTGCTGGACTGCACAGGATAACCTCTGTTACATGAGCTGTGGTGAGACCTGTGGCTGGACTGCACGGATAACCTCTGTTATGTCAGCAGTGGTGAGTCCTGTGGCTTGGGGTTCTTGTGTTTTTGATGATTTGGAAATGGCCTGGCTCAACTCTACACTGATCTACAAAGAGAATTCTACAGAATTTGCCTGTACTTTTGTCTGGGTCCTCCCAGGCTGCACAGAGCCATAGTAGCTACAGTATAAACAAGATCTGCTAAAGGGAGGTATAGCCAGTGCTGTACTGTAGCCTATGCTGCAGATATTCACTAAAGGGAGGGATGGCAATTACTGTATGCTGCAGATACAGTATTCGTTAAAGGGTGGTAGCCAGTATACTGCAGATATTCACTAAAGCTTTGCTTCTCAAACTGGGATCTGCAGCCCAATGCCAGAGGGTCTGTATAAAACTTTGCTGCAAAATAGCATCTACTATCTTTATAAATTAGTGTTGCGATTAGTTAGATAGATGATAGAAAGATAGTTAGATAGATAGATAGATAGAGAGACAGACTTTATTTTTCCAAAAGGAAATTTAGGTAACTATGATTGGTCCTTGGAAATTTCTCTGCTCAATGAGGGGTTCCCGGTCCAATAAAATTTGAGAACCCCCGCAGCCCGCGCAAGAGAGGAAGCCAGTATCCTGCATCCTGCACTTTGCGTGTTTAAACTACAGAAGGATATGTGTCAGATCAGGGCCACATCTGTCTGCAGCGTGGCTCCTCGCTGGACTGGCTTTTTACAGACACATGTGTGACTTATGGCCCAGCCAGGCTAAGTGTGTGTGGAACAGGCTAATGAGAGGGAGAGATCAAAGGGAGAGTGGAGTAGAGGGGCAGCGGTTTGTCACCTTCAGTGCTGAGGCAGAGCACCTTAATCACAGCAATCTGACAGCCTGTCATAATATATGGACTGACAGACAGACAGACAGACAGACAGACAGACAGAAAGATAGATAGATAGATAGTCAGGAACCTCCCCCACTGAAACAGCTTTTGAATTGTGGCTATGGATTGACAGACCTCAGCTATTTCAAATAATTATGTTAAAAACAAGATGATATGGCTACCTCTTGCTTGGCAGATTAAAACAAATTCCATCAGATATCAACAAGGAAAAGTAAGAAAAAATAAAATACGGATATTCCTCTATTGGAGAATCCTGTTCATGCATCATGTTTCGGTAAGGAAATCTCAGTCAGTATAAAAGACCAAACATTGAGCAAACACAGTTCTCAGAAATCAGCACATTGTGGTTTAATCCTCCCATGGGTGATAGACTGCATGAGTAACGGCCTTCAGTTTAAGTTTCAGTTTTGGCCACCTCAGACCTGTTTATACTTGCCGTCTGCTGTCTTCATTTACTCACATCCTGTATGCGTCATGTGCATCACGGCTCCACTAGGGGGCAGTGCGTGTAATGACCACAGCTCTCATCCAGAACAACAAGGCAGGTGGCAGCGAGAGCTTGCCAGAAGAATTGATTGTAAGCAGCCGATTGGTTCTTTTTATGATAGAGGGAGTTATAGCCACCTCTGACGCCAGTCCTAGCCTTCTGGGGTCCGTTTCCCAAAAGCTTTGTTGCTAACCAAGTAAGCAACTTTGCTGATTGCAGTGCAGTTGCCCATTGCCAACCAACTTAGTTGCTAACTGGTTAGCAACTATACTTTTGGGAAATGGACCCCTAAATTGAGAAGTCCCTCATTTCTCGTAGCCGTTCGACCTGGCAGTTAAAACCTGGTACCATATGCTACCCTCATCTCTCTGATTAAAGCCACCTTTCCACTCTTTGTTGTGCTATACAGTCTTTGTTTCCACTCTCTGTTTTTCTATGGTCTTTGTTTCCACACACTGCTATAGTGTCCCCTGTCCCCCTTTAAGTGTGCTGTTTACATGAATGGAGAGAGGCATCTGTTTACAGAGGCAGTCACTCAGGGTTATGCAACCACCTTTTTTTTTTTTTTAGATATTTTTCGGGGCTTTTTGTCTTTATTCTGAATGGACAGTAGAGAGTTACAGGAAACAAGTGGGAGAGAAAGATGGGGAAGAATTGGGAAATGACCTGAGGTCAGACTCGACCCATTGAACCACAGCCACACCAAGTGTGTTAGTTTTTGAAAGGGGTCCCCCCTACGCTCCTCCAGTCTGTCTTCCTTGGGGATAATAAAAGTATTTATCTCTCTGTCTATCTATCTGGTGGTCATATACAGGCATCTGTGTTGTTAGGCTTTGGTTGCACAACAAGTAATGTATCAGCTAGTTGCAGTAGGTCAGTGACTGACACTGGCTTAGTGAAGCCCAAGACCCTAATTGCTTTGCTCTGGGTCAGTGTGGTCCATTCAGTGAAACAAAAACAAGGATAATCCCAGGTTGTGTGTTATGACCATTGTTTATGGGCATCGGTGTGATTTCAGTACTCCTGGTAACTTTGGACACCCCTCCCCCGCCCCCAAGCCCCAGCCCACCCCCCGCTAATAAGCCCTAATTACGCAGTATGCACCCACCCCCAAACAATCCCCGTTCCCTAAACACACACACACACAC
>JAVQKI010307344.1:0-11524 GCA_036025975.1 Nematalosa erebi
ATTCTATAGTAATATTCTGAAAGGAAGTGCCCATAAGATGAGAGATTTGTAATTAAAATGAAAATGTGTGTGTTTTTCATCGAATATTCTAATTGAAGCCCCTCTTGACTGAACAATGGCATTCTTTAGAGCAGTTTCAAACTGTGATAGGGAGGAGAGTGTCCCGGATGCATGTTGAATGAGGAAAATGGGATGTTGTGGCATATTGCTAAAGCAGCTTTCCATTACCATACTGAGTGATAAACTGTCACAAAATTTGTGAATGAAATCCAATGAACATTGATAGTCACACAATGGTTGATGAACCACACTGTTGCTTGCTGAATCCCCCCTGTCCTTTTTCTTCATTGTATTTTTCCCTCGCAGAACACAGACACAATAGCTAGGCATTCATCTCGTTTGTCGATTGTTTCCCAGAATCTTCACAGCAATGTCCTGATTCTGGCTTGCCTGACTTCATAGGGCTCAACATCGAGCAACCTTTCCTTTTGCGCAACTGTTAAAGAAACCCAATTCATTTCTCAGTGTTTAACTGCACTGCGTTTTAAGTGAGAAGTTAATTATAAAAATTGTGTGTGTGTGTGTGTATGTGTGTGTTTAGGGTTAAGGGTCAGATTGTGTTTCTCATCCTCAAATCCAGTCAATGCTAATTTTATCTAATGAATGTAAGTGGAAAGACGAAGCCTCGGAAAATTCAATTTGGTTGTCATTGATGTAATAGGGTATTATGCTGCCAACATCAGTCACTGGTAGTATTTGATATTGGTGTTTCTTTGTTGGCTCTCGCTGATGACTTCATGAATATCACACGTGTTGCCATCAGCAAGGATTTCCTTTTGCTTTCCTTCCCTCAAATCCCTTGACAGTGATCACGATAAATTCATGAGGATTACATGACTCCCTCATGCTGGGAAGGTCAAAGATCACTAGGCTGTTTATGACTGATGACAGGCTGAAGATTCTTAAAAGCAGTAACTCACCCCCAAGATATTCTTTAGGCCAAATTTCATCGACTTGATTAGGTTTCTGTATAAAAATAAATAAATAAAATGTATTTTCATCTGTGCTGTACAAAAGCACACATATTAAGAAATAAAGAGAGGCGCCAACAAAGAATGTAATTATTATTTAGTTGAGTTTATTTAATTATTTTCTGTCAGTGCAGATTGCCATGTGCTCTGACCTGATGGACCACCCAGTGTGGCTCCGTTTATTGTTTTTGTTTGTTATTGTTTTTATGTCTTTGTTGAGTGTTTTAAACATAGGCTATTGTGAAGTCCTCTAATTGAAATACAAACTAAATTTTTTTTCTAGTGAATTTTTTAGGGTTTTTGTTTTTTTAAATGTTGACTTGACATTCAGAACATTGCTGTGGCGCCGGGTGATTGGCAGCTGCTCCCCGCATACCCGTCTCCCACACGCAAAATTTATTCACTCTGAGCAAATAGTGTTTGTCAGTGGAGGATAATGGCATCGCTTATGGCTCCCACTTTATCAAAGCTGATTGAATGGTCTTTCCAAAGGAGCTGGCCGCACAAGCGAGCCGGCAGTTCCCATTAGGCTATTTCAAATCTGTTAAGTTTGAGTTGACATACAGTTTCAAAGGGTATTTAGTTACTGTAGCGCTTATATAGTCTTGTGGTTTGTTGTTTTTGTGTGTGTGTATGTGTGTGTGAGTGAAAAAGAGAGAGAGAGAGCAAAAATGTTCTCTTTTTTGCCATCAGAAACAGTGCATATAGTTTTTCCGGCTTCCATTTCAAATCTCCAGGCTCCGGCACCACTGACTTTTAAAGAGTTGGAGGGAGGGGATGTCACAAGTAGTTCATCAGCCACAAGCAAGGAGAGGCGCTTTGCCTCAGACCTGAATGTGGACACTCACAGATTGACCAATAAAATGAAGAGGCCTTTAATTGGCAACGACAGTGAGTTCTAACAAGGGATGTCAGCGCCACGCAAATTCAATTATGGCTGTTCACTTGACTTTGTAATTGATATTAAAGGATGTTAAATATGGTGCCGAACTGTCAACGAGCGACAAGGGGAGGTTGTTCTCACACGAGCGAGGTGAGGTGCCCTTGCAGAGTGCGGGTCTGCAGCATGCATGGTAGTCACTTTGAACGACCTCAGAGAGAGAGAGAGAGAGAGAGAGAGGACAATGCAGCATTATTGTGTGTTTGGGAGCACCTCAGCGGTAGCTGTGAGCACTGTGCCAGAGGCATTGAATTGGGGTTTTGAAGTCAACCATACAGAATATTTATGTTTGCAACGCTCCCATGAAATTACCTACAGCGGCGTGGGGCATGCATCAATGAATAATACATTAATAATGAAAATGAAACAGGGAGAGGCTCACAGGCTACGCCGCGATTTATCGAGTAAATAGTTAGCCACAGAGGCACTTAGTCTGCAGAAGACTGTGAAACGGATCCGGGCCGATCAGGGTCTGCTCCTAACCAGAACTCTAAATAGCCCACAGTCTCTTCCTGGGCTTGGGCAGAACGTCAGTGGTACCAGTCCTCTCGGCGAGGCTAAATGTCTGGCGCTGTTTGGCGCTGCAGGGAGACTTGCTGTTGCGAGCATATGGCGACACAATTGGAACAAATAAAATTTGTGTGCGCCAGTTTTCAAGCTGGGGATCTATTCCGCAAATTAATTTATAATTAGATTCTCCCCCTGGGTCAATTCCTTCAATTTCCAACCAGTTGTGGTATTGATTCCCCCCTCCACAAGGCATAATCTACCCTCAGATCCATCTGCATACTGACGCCTTATTGTATCCATTCTTTTTCTTTTCAGCGTTTTTTCATTGACCGTTTTTACCTGAACTAAAGCAGGAGCAGTGCAGAGTATTTCATGTGATACAATTAAAATTAAATGTTTAAAATTACATGTTTTTGTTCTGTCCTCATCCTGCCTTTTTCGTGTTCCTACATCGCCATCACACTGTATTGATCAGGCTTGCGTCCGACTCCTTGAGCCTGTTGGCCTTATGACGATGATGTTGATGATGATGATGGTGATGGAGATGATAATAATTAGTGCTAATCGTTTGAAAGAGCGATAATCCAGCTGTTTGGCTCAGGGCCACGCGTCTAGCGCTGAGCAATGGTCACACGTGCAAACAAGCACGATTCCAGTTCATCCCCACCTCCTCCAACACATGCTGCCTCTGCTCTCATGTGAAGAGATCATTCCAGAAGCTTTGCTGTCTTAAGGGAGAGATTGATCATGGGAAAATGATATTATTGGAGATGAAATTGTTGGCCAAGCCAAGATTGGTGTTTTTTTTCCCTTTCTCGAGATTCTAGTCATTAAGAGGTTGCTATTCCCCTCGTCCCTCTCACGGGTGGCTGGCAGATCCTAGAGAGAGAGAGAGAGAGAGAGAGAGAGAGGTGGCCGGAGGGTGACAGAGAGAGGGACATAATTTGTAGAAGAAGAGAATGTGAGTTGCTTGTGTACAGTCTTTTTGCAGTGTCTGCCTGCCTGTGTCTGTGTATGTTTGTGTATGTGTGAGAGAGAGAGAGAGCGAGAGAGAGAGAGAGAGAGAGAGAGAGAGAGGGATGGAGAGAGAGAGAGAGTTGGAGAGGGAGGACAAGATGGACAGAGAGATAGAGCAAGAGAAGCTGCTGCAGCCGCACCGCTGCAAAAAGGTGATCAATGTGGAGATTTATTACCCGCGGCCTCTCCCAAGGGTCTGCTTGTGGCTCTGTAATAGCATTACATGACTGAGACCATGGTAAATTGGCAGACAACTGCTCTACTGGGATGGCAATAACAAGATGGCAAAGATTATCTGTAAACTTGAAACTGGCCAGTTATTAGCTTCCTAGACCACCATCAGGTCTTTGAAGATAAACATTTTCCCAATCATATAATTTCCAAGGACAATCTAGCTCCTGGCTTGGCACACATGTGGATTCTGTGCATGTCATTATCTTTTGCTTGTGATCTATAGCTCTGCAGTGACCTGTCATCATTTCAAGTTGATGTATGGCTATTTGATTTTATATTTTCATATATGAAATGCTTAACTGGATTTCCCAATTGGCTATTTAAACTATACTCAACTGATAGAATAATATTTTAATAGCTTTTTCATTCTTTATCACAAAAGTTAAAGGTGATGATTCACTAATATTTTTTTTTTCGTAAGACGTTTAGGATCCTTTGCTGGCCATGTTAATTTTATGCTTTATTTCGTTATTCCTCATGAAAATGGCAAATGGAAAAAAAATGTTACCAACCTCAGTAGTTTGATCTTACAGAGAGTGCACAGATAAATTGCCCGCTTCTTTCTCCGGACTTTGACAGGAAGTCATCATTGGCACGCTTAGGCAAGATGATTTGACATTTTTGCTAGACAGCCTAACTGTGAGCATGGAATGCACTACAGATTTTGTAGTTGCATCTCCCCATCTGATAATATAGAAATTATTTATTTAATTTTTTTGCATGAAAGACTCTCACTCTTTTCCCTCTCCCGTTTTTTTTTTTGTTTGTTTGTTTATCGTTCTCTATCTTTCTCAAGGTTTGCACTCCCAAGGCTGTTTTTTTGTGTGTGTGTGAGATGAGAAATCTGCCTTGAAGAATGATTGGGGAGAAATAGCCCAATGCTGACAGGACATGACAGGATTGTGTCTCGGAACATTTAAAACCTTGTGATGAGTGTCGGCCGTCAGGCCCTGATGTGGTTCAAACGCATCCCTCATCAACAGTGCCCTTCCCGTTTGACTCATTCGCTCATTTGTGACGTTCTTCGTTGTTCTCCATTGTTCTAAGAATTTTTTCCTTGACAGTCTTATCAGCCATCCAGGACTGCCAAGCCTTTTCACGTTTTTGTCTTCCACTTGCAATTTCGTCTTTGCATTGTGTTTTTATTTGGCCTTCTGTAGTCGCTGTCTCAGTACAGTTGGTTTCCAGTTGGCAGTGGTACTTTGTCATGTGTGCTGACCTGTCATCAGCGGGCTGCAATTCGCTGCACTCACTTGACAAGTGGCGCACCCATGAGCGGCGCCTTGTGTGTAGTTAATCATTGGCTAAATCACGGAAGCTGCAACCTATTTAACCTCCCTCTCTAGAGAAGTGTCAAACAGGTACCTCTGTTTTCTTCTGTGTGTCCATGACAACGAGGTGCAAGAATATGACAGGCTACTTTTGTTGAGATGTAGCATTGTGTCAATTTTGTGCTTTAACTCAGAAGAGTTAAGTTATGCCATAAAAAAGAAGAATAAAGAAGAAGAAAAACAACTCTGCACTTGTGAAATTCAAGCGTGCACTGTATCTTTTGCACAGAAAAATAGTGTGAAGTTGAATAATAGGAGTTTTAATAACGGTTCGTGGGCTGGTATTTTGGCAGAGAAATTGTCTTCTTGAAGTTGCCATTGATTGTAATTAAACTGAAAAGAGTTTGAATGTGAAGCAGCAGGGAGGCTTTTTTTGCGCGTGAGCAGATTGGAGGTTTAAAATTGGGTCCTTTTCAAAATTAAAAGCACGAAAACCTTCTTAACTTCTCCTCAAAGCATTCCGTCTGAACAATGGTTCTAAATGACTGAAATGCACTTGTGCAGTTTCATTAAGCGCATGGCCATGATTGATCACTCTCTACACTAATTAAACTAATGCGTTTGTCTTCTCTCTCTGTCTTAGCCAGCCATCTCGAGACCGCTAAGGTCGCCATCACTCCATTTTCCATGTCCATCCAAAATGTCAGAGATGAGATAAGCATGACACACTGTACCCATGCTATACCATCAACTCAGAATTAACAATAGTGTCATTACTAGAAAGTACTCTGAGTTGCCTGTGCAAGATTGCGTCCTGCTTCGTCACGGTGCCTTTTTTATTCAGTAGCATCAGGCTCCCAAGCCTAACAGCTATGTACCGTAGAGCAGATCAGGCCTTGATGAGGGTGGGATCCGTGGCAAAATCAGCTGCCATCTTTGTGTCAGTGTGTTCATCTAATGTACTTCACGTTTAAACCAGTAATTTCCCAAGCTATTATGATCTCCCTAATGTGTCCCCTGACACAACATATATCTGAAAATTGCATGATGTCAACATTAAGAGTAGACGAGGGGACAGTAATTTCAGAAAACACTCTAATTGGGCCCTAATAATAGGAGCGATCATGCAGTGGTCACTCATTTGTTTACACTAATGGACATTTTAAATGCCCTTTTGGTTTTGTTGTTCCTGAGTATAAAGGTGATTTAAATTACGTTTTTTTCGAATTTGCATACTGCTGATTTAGCCTGGATATTGCTAGCGGCTGGCGTTTTTGTTTTTGTTGTTGTTGTTTTGCTGTGCTTTCTGTATGCAATTTAGGTCAGACATTTGGTATCAATTGATTATTCGGTGGGGGCAAAAAGGCTCATGGGTAAACAATGAGGATAAGGAACCAGTGATTAAAAGAAGAGCCAGGACATTGTGTGGCAGTCTGCTTGACATTTTAGTTTGTTTATTTCCTGTGACTTGCTGATACCACTCATTCAGTCAGGGAAATCCCACATCCAGGGCAAAAAGCAAGAAAAAACAAAACAAAACAAAAAAAAAAACAGGGATCATAGCCATGCGCCTTCGAAAGAAAGATAAATACGGAATCATTCAAGCCTGTGAATGTTCTAAGGAGTGCCTTTTCCGACGGGCGGGCGTTTGTAGCCAATTTTCAGGATTATATGTGTTGTTGATAATGAGCTTTCGACAGGGATGGGATTCAGACATGGAGGAGGCCATTACTGTCTTTCTTGTTGCCTAATTGCAGAAAATCCAGTCCAGCTTTCAGGAGAGAGAGAAAGATACATACATCCAGCGCAAAATACTTCTCAAAAATAATAATTAAAAAAATACAATTTTAAAAATCCAAAAGATGTGGGAGGGTGCAGAAACTCCTCGTTCCTCCCCTATCTGTCTATATATCGGGCTCTTTCTCTGGCTCACTCGCTCAAACTATCAAACCTTTGCCAAGGAGAAGTAATATCCTGCAGGTACAGTACAGAAAGATCTTTTTTCTCTCATCTGCAGACTTGCTATCTGGTACGTCAGGCATATAGAGCCAGTGAGCTGAGCTGAGGCAGAGCTGTAAGAGGCCTCTGCGCACTGAGAGTTGTAGTCCTCGTCTCATGTCTCTCTATCTCTCTCTCTCTCTGTCTCTCTATTTATCTCTCCCTTTTTCTTAGTCTCTCTCACACACACAAGCACACACACACGCACGCACACACACTCTGAGTGCATCAAGCTCTGACAGTGATGGCTGCAAGAGTTGATTGCTACAGCATTGTTACAGATGCCCAAAGGCTAAGGATACGGCGCTGCTCAAACAATAATTACCAGCAGTGATCTTATTCCCATACTTCTTGTGGACTTAATTCCCCCTCTCCAGGACTCTGTTGTTTCTACCTGCAGTGTCTTCACTGGCTAATGGAATGTTGTTTTTATAAGTATATCTTTAGGAAGGAATTGGATTATAAACTAATGCTGTTCCCCTGGTGTAGTGGGTAGTAAAACCATGCATGCGGCCTTTGCCACATGCTGTGTGCGTGTGTGTGTGTGTGTGTGTGTGTGTGTGTGTGTGTGTGTGTGTTTGCTCTCTGTTGGCACCATGCAGGGCTGCTTTTTGTGTTACTTCTGGATTTTTGTAGTTTGGAAATGCTGCCTGTTTTTTTCCATTTTAATTGTATCTACATGTAAAATGTAAGTACTTCAAGCAAATCGCACACATGCTTGCAAAGATGACACCTTCAAATTCTGTTGTGATGGGGCTGACAATAAGGTCTCAACAACTATATCAACTTCAGGTACTAATCAAGGATCAATCAATTGGCATCTCAATTATACAATTACTTCCTGCTGTGTTGGGTCCTCAAGACATAATTTGAGTTGCAGAGGCTGTAGTGGAATATAATATTAGCTTCACATTGATCGCAGTGGGGCTGCATTGATGATAAGAACTGGAGGATGCTGGTCAATACTCAAGCTGAGCCAACTTTAATGGTTCCTTGCTTTGCCCTTTACTTTAAGAATCCCATTGTGCAAATGTCAGTCTCCCTACACACAATTCTAGTCTGAAAGAGCCATTACATGTCTGGACTTGTTGTTGAGGCCAAGACATGCTGTAAAGCACATATGTCTAAGCAGTCTTCTTTAGTGTACATGTCACCAGTTCATTGTTATTGTTAGCGATTGTGCCTGACGTAAATTATGCTGATTATATTGCACATGTTTACAAATCTCTGTTTCTCTCAGGAGTCCATTTGCCTTTTGCTGGCAAAACCATGTCAGCATTTACTCAGACATGAAAAAGGAGCCATCAGTTGAGAGGGATATGGTGTGACAGGTCATCTGGTGGGCAAGTTCGCAAACAATGGGACGTGGTTATGGCAAAAAAAAAAAAAAAGAAAATGGCTCTGAGATGCGATGACATGCTCATGTTAAAGTCTCATGGATAAAGACATGGACATGGAAACAGTGGGTCTGATTTGCACCCAGGGTCTGTAGTCTAAGAATTATCAATCTTTGCTGATAGAAAAACATGATAAACAATGTTAACCAGTGGTCGTTAGCACCTGTGCTGACACAATTGAAATCCGATGTAGAGCTTACAGACCACAAAAGATGCAACAGAAACTTGTGGGACGGCAGAGTCAGGCTTGAGGTCCACTCCATTAATTATACAATATTGAGTGCACGCGTGAATCTCCTCCTGATTTCCCTCTTCTCTCTCCTCCTCCTCCTCCTCTTCCTTCTTGCGCGTTCTCTCGCTCCATTTCTCTTTTATTAGACTTAGCCCTGGCAACTAGTTGGCTGCTTCCTTCCCTGGTTTCGAACTCCATAACAACAATCTGCCGCAATTCCATTCTGGGTGAATTCGTTACACCCTCTGCAGATTTTGCTGGCTCTGACTGGCTCTGTCTCTCCCTCTCTTTTTCCTGTGTGCTCTAACTCTACCTCTCCCCCTCACTTTTCTCCCTCTGTCTCTCTTTACCCCCTCTCTCTTCCTCTCTCTTCTATTTATTTTCTCTATCTCTCTCTCTCCTTTAGTCTGTTGGCGGAAACGGGAGATAGATTGTTTTATAAATGAGGCAGTCAATGGACAGACAGTGACCATGCAGTGGCAACTCTCATGTGAATGTCCCCCACCTCTCCTCCAAACACACACACACACACACACACACACACACACACACCTCACTCACACACACTCTCTTTTCAGTTTGCCCGGGGATGAAGCTTCCCGATAAATCTCTCTCCTCACTTTCTTGCCAGCTCCTCCCGAGGTACCATCAGCAGTGCTCCAAAGGCAAAAAAATTGAGAGAGAGAGAGAGAGAGAGAGAGAGAGAGAGAGAAAGAGAGAGGGAAAAAAAAGGATCAGGGAGCCAAAATTCATGCACAGTCATGGGAGACGTTTGAACGGGTGCTGATTTGTTTAATGTGCGCAACATCACATTTAATTGTTAATAAGCACTCCTAGGTGGCCCGTGAACGGATTCGGCATTTAAAAGAGGCTCTGGCTTCCACAGTTTGCAATGGTCCACTGATCAGAAACAGGCTATGAGATTATTCTAATGTCCTCTCAATACTAACGTGTTTTTGCAGTAGAGCAGTCATGGGGAGAGAGAGGCGTTCTGTCGCCTCCTCCTTGTCTTTCAGGGGAAGCGCCTTTGATCTTAAGATAACACGCTTGTGAAAATAGAGCAGTTTGCATGCGTTTGCATAAATTTCCATATACGTACAGTATATACAAGAGGCCGTTGCTAAGCTTGGACAAGTGTTGTTTGCAACCGATCTGTAATAACTTTGTATACTCTGCATTAGTCAGATGCAATGGCACATAAAAGCACAGATTCTCTAATAGCTGGTGTCAAAACAGTCCACAGGTGGTATGCAAAGATGGAGGTGTGTTTCTTAGAATTCAGATCTGGATCAAGACAAACCTACACTATGCTAATTCTGCTGTTGAAATAATTATTTGGAGAAGTATATTAGGCAATGGCAAGCTGATTTCTCCAAGTTCTTGTCTCCTTTTCCATTTTATGTAGATTAAAAAAAAGCCCACGTTGGTCCCCCCTTGACACAGTTCTCTCTCCAGATCACCAGGGTTGAGATGCTTCTTCTTATCGCCCTGATTCATTCTCATTACCAGACCTCTCATGTTGCCCTGTGAAAGGCAAAATAAGAATAAGCACAGTAAAAGTACCCCCCCGTCCCCCCCGCCCCATGTTGTTTGTGTTTGTTCAGCATTGTGTCGGTTTAGTATGCACTCTAGCTTGGCTGGAAGCCCCAAAGTAATATTATTTTTTGATAACAATGAAATTGCTTTCGATAATGTCCGACAGTGGGAATTGCTGGAGATGGACAGTCACGCTGTAGAGCAATAAACAGCATCTCCTTAACTAGATGAACTAACACTTTAAAAGGATGCGACTGTGTATGTACTGGAATGCATAACAATTTCTTTATGCCCAGGAGGCAAGTGCAGCTTGTGAAATAGTCCTGCTGTGTGGTTTTCTACTACAATTCCCATAAAGCAGTTGGAGCAAATAGCTTCAAATGAGTAGACACACTGTGGCTCATGTTAAAAGGTACCGTATTTTCCAATCATGTGAAGTTATTGTTATTGTGCAAAGCACACAGTTTCAAATCGCGTTTAATCATGGTTCTTAGTATTACATTCAGGAACCTTGTTTTAAAGTGGTCCTACAGGGCTGTTGCTTGTCACCCATTTTTTTATCCATACACTTTTGAAATAACCTGCAGTAACAGAGGCTTGTCACTTTTCAGACATGCTGATGACATGGCTTTGGACTTTCCAGATGAGCCTTGGTTGTCCATAGAAAGGCAGTATTTGATTGACTTTGGTTCAAGGATATCTAACTGAAATTGAACATGAGCAAGACCAAAACGTTTTGTTGTGGAGGCAGACCAAACACCTGGCACCCATACACCCTCCAAATTACCCAGGCTAAGAGTGCCTAGTTGGTTGTGGAACAGGCTAAGTACCTGGGCACAGACTGACCACAATCTGTCCTTTAACTTACTGCCAGAATCTGTTCTAAAGCACTGCAGCATGTTTATCCTGTGTCCACTGAAAGTTTAAAAGGTAAGACTGGACATTTTAACAATGGTACAATCAGTCACTAATTAAATCAGTCCTCACTTTGAATATTACATTTGGGGATAGCATCCTTGACAAAGATAAGCAAGGAAAAGCTGCCAAGAATGATGCAGGCACACAAACAAACACTGGAATATCTCAGACCAACTTTCAGTTACACCATCTTTACAGTTTTAGCAGGTAGAGGCAAACTCTGTCAGTAAGGATCCTTCACCCTCCCCACCCCCATTCATTTGAGCTGTTTCTTTCCTATCAGAGAACTTCTGGCTTGAAAGTTCCTTACTAGAAAGTCACAAAAAATATATTTTCCCCTGCTGTATATAGAGAGAAAACAGAAGGTCACTACCTGATAATTGCAGCTTGGCTCAATTGTTTGTTTATTTTTTTCTACATAGCATTTTTAATGCTGTCTT
>JAVQKI010307512.1:0-10475 GCA_036025975.1 Nematalosa erebi
TTGTTTACCGGGTTGTCCACCCAGGTTGTGATCCTCAGACATCATAGATTTCATTTTTATATGACAACCTTTTACAGCAGACCATGTCTGGTAAACCCCCTTTGCCCCCTGGGTAATATTGCATATTTCTGAAAATGGACTTAGATTGTTTTGCATCTGAACTCTTCAGGTATTCTTATTCATTGTGTTCTATGGATGCATCTACTTTATCTGCAATTACACAGGTATCAACTTCAAACTTGTTCTTCTTGTATATGGTCAGGTGAAGGACAGAAGGATTATGTTGTTGAATGATCTGGGTCACTCCATTCCAGGGGTGAAAAGGCTGCAATGCAGCAATGCAGTATTGTCCTGTTATATTGCATACAGTAGTTGCCAACACTCGAGTTTCTCCTGTATTTCGGACCCATCTCCTGGAATATATTTGCTCATTGTTCCCTGCAAAAACTCCCTCAGATTTTGCCACTCAAATGTTGGCAGGTATGATATTGCAAAAAGACAGTAAGCCCTTCAGTAATGTGCTGATGTTTGTGACTGTGTTGACTTTGTCAGGCATGGCTATTCGGCAGTAAGGCTGCTAGTTTCCAACAAAACCGCCCCACTGTTGCTTTGGAGCATGGCCTGTCTCAGGGGGAGGTTATCAGCTCAGAGAGCCTATGGCTGAATGGCTTTATGAGTGGGATCGGAGGGGAAAGGTTGCATGCGGGCTGGTGAGAGTCGTCTTCGTCTGCAATGTCGCCAATCTGCTCCCAGCAGAACACCTCCTGCTGGGGCGTCATGCTTCATTTAGTTGGTGACACAATCCCAGTGTGTCCCTTTGGAGGGGCACCCCAGAGAGGGGAGGACCTGTGGTGTCAACCTGCTGCTGGGCTAACCTTGACATTTGCCCTTTTCTGTGGAGGGGGCTTCAGAGCATAAACAAACACAAACACACACCCTTTTTGACTGCTCAGGAATACAGACATTACAGTCTTCTGCTTGCTATGTTATTTGAAGAACCTTTGATTCAGTGGAAGCACACACACACACACACACACAAATACACACATGCGCATGGGTATAATGACGTGTCTTTACTCGGAGTGTATGCAGATCAGTAACAGTGGTAGCCCATAATGCAAATGCACACACACAGGGCAGTTTATGAAAGCCACCTTAGGACCACAAAATCCTTTCGCGCACACACACACACACACACACATATGTATGCAGTGCTGTGTTGTGGTTAAAAGTGTCAGTGCTGCAGAAATTATAATAGACTATAATGCAAAAAACATGCTTGCAGCACAGTGTATGAAAGCCACCTTACCCACAGGCTCTTACGCGACTAAACTGTATGATGTCCGTCTACTCACCCCTCTCTCCTTCCTCCTCATGAGTAAATGTGTACCCACTTCACAGCTTACTGAAGCAGGCTACCATGAGAGGGACGTGTTTTGGCTATCAAGTGAAGATGACACAGACACATTTCTGTCCTCAATGGATCTGTCTTCAAGTGATAGGAATTATCTGGACTCTCCCTCTCATTGAGCTGTAAAATATCAGCGCAGCACTTATCTCTAACAGACTTACAATATTTATTCATTATCTCACTGTATTTACTGAATTCTTGCCATATCACCATCTCTCTTTTCTCTCTCTCTCTCTCTCTCTCTCTCTGTGTCTCTCACCTCGAAGGCTCTCTCCTGCAGAACATCTATTTGTTTCTAACCCCGACACTCCAGGATAAGTGAGGGTGAATTTGAGAGCTTTGTGCTCTTGATGTGGCTTGATTTACTCAAGTCACCTCCCCCATTATTCTTCTGATTTCATTTTGTGCACCCCGAAAGAGACCAATTTTGGTCCATTCCATCAAATTCCATGAAGCAATTTTCACATTTGTCGCTCCCAGTCTCCCACAGAATACAGTGTGTGTATGTGCACGCATGATTGTGTGTGTGTGTTTGTGTGTGTGCATGTGTGTGTGTGTGTGTGTGTGTGTAAGTATATATACTTCTGAGGGCAGATATGTACAAACTAGCACAATCCATCCAGTTTCAGTCAGAGCAGCCATGGTGCCCTCTCATTGTTTCTCTCATTCTCTTATCACATTCTGTCATTCTATTTCTCATTCTGCTTCCACCACCTAAGATCCAGACCCAGATCTTCAGCCTCATATTGATTCATTGTTTTACCACATAGACACTTTGCTTTTCAAACATAAGTACAAGACCAAGCCTGGACTGAACATCATTGAAAAGCAGAGCAGCAGTTAGTCCGACAATTTTCTGGTCTCTGACTGCAGTGCTCCTAGAAGGCAAATAATTTACTTACAGAAACACAACTGTCTGCATCAGGGACTCACAATTTGCAGTAGTTGCATTATTTGTATTGGACAAGCCAGAGGGTCCACATATAAGGGTCCATATATAGGGACACAATAAGCCATATTACAGTAGGTAACTTTCTGTTGCAGTGAAGATGTATACATTTCAGCCACTGTTACATGGCAATGGGAGGGGATTGTGGTATAGACAAGATGCTTACCTATCAACATATATTATCTTTTACATAATGTATGGCATAAGTAAAGTACAGTGTTACTTAAACAGTATACTATGTGTTACATTCTATAGACAAGGGCAGGCCAAACTTTTCTGTTTGGGGACACGCGCTGAAAAATCTGAGCTGCCAAGGGCCAATGTAAAATTAAGAGCATCACTTTTTCAAGTGAAAGAGTGATTGTATCTTAGAATCAAGAGACCAGCAGCCATTCTAAAACATTCTATATGACGCTACACTGTTTAATGAGACTGTTGTCACGTTAACAGTACTGAAACTGTGATGTGCGATGTACAACAATGGTACATTAATGTAATAATATTATGTACATAATGACCAAAGTTTGCCCATACCTGCAAAAGACAGATGTAAAGGCCCATATGAAATCTGTGTCTCAGAACACCTGGTGAATGTCTTAATGGCATTCCTCCCCCATTACATTAGTAAACCTTGCCTTCTGATGAGGAGTGACGCAGAGCTAGAGTTATGCCAGTGAATCCGTAGCTAAGGCCCGTTTAATGCTTGCTTAAAGTTGGATTTCACAGCCTCCTTTCATTTGCACGTCTGGATTCCTCCACACTTCCAGCGTGTGGGCTTCAGACGCTAGGCTATTTGCCGAGGTTGTTGTAAGGTTAGAGCGTGGAGCGGCGCGTAGATGAAAGGAGCTTCTCCGCAGTCCCGTGCTTTGTTTTGTGCCAAGCTTGGGTATTTTTTTTTCGCTGCTAATGAGCAAAGTCACAAATCCAGCGGCCCAGGGCTACCGAGATCAGAGACAGCGTTTCCACGGATACCACCCACACTCATTAGAAACGGGGGACTGCGCTCATCCCTCTGATCCACTCGCCCACACACACACACACACACACACACACACACACACACATATAAATGCTCATACAGAAATCCACATACTGGTATATGCACACAGAAAGACTCTCATATCCATTGACACACATGTACATTCGAATACATGCATAAGTATGCGCACAAGACACAATGTACACACACATACACACATATGTATTTAATATACAATAACATGCACCAAAATTTCCAGTGAGGCCAATTGGTAATGCTGCCATGCCAGACAGATATTCTCCAAAGCATCAAGTAGCAATGTAACTGTGGTGACTGTCAGGACTGCTCCAAATGAAACAATCTATGTAGAAGAACCTAGCTCCACCTAAAGGACAATGTGTGTAGAGACATACTTGCCCTGTGCAGACTCTGAATGCTAAAACAGAATTTAGCTGGCAATGTTTACATTGACCAAGTCCACACATAGAGTTCATTGACCCAAGCGTATAGCCTACCTTCCTCCTCTATGCCATAAACAGGCCTGTCATAATCTGAGTATCGTAATGAGTAGAGTGATAGCATACTTGCCAACCAAGCAAAATTATTTTTAAATTCTTGCATAGAACAACTAGAAGAAGGAAATAAACCACACATACTGTACAGTATGAAGGAGTTGTGGAAATGCTCTGAAACTGAAACAGTTCTGAACTCCTGAAAAAAAGTTGGTTCACGGTAAAACCAGTAAGGGTATTATTTGAAGATCCTTTTATGGTAGTTCTAGGTGTTGGGCACTGGAGGTAGGTGAGCAAAGGTGAACTGGCCAGTAACCAACACAAAGCCAGCTGACATCACCATCACCAGACAACCAATGGACCAAGGAAATCCACTAAACTGAAACAGCACAAGATAAAAATAAATATGTCACCACTGATGAGGTACTTTGGCTTTGTTGATGTACGTGTCTTTTAGCCATGCTAACCTCTGCCCAAGTTCTCTCTTTCCCAGTCTGTCAGGAAGTACAGCACAGAGAGTTTATCAGAGGGAGAACAGAGGGGATCTGAACACTCATCATGGGCACTGATATAGCCGCTGTCAGTCTAGATCAAAGACACCCACTGACTGGGTTTTCATTGTCACTTTGGGATTATGTGAAGCTCTGTTGCCACTATGTT
Source organism: Nematalosa erebi (assembly GCA_036025975.1). Classification (NCBI taxonomy): domain Eukaryota; kingdom Metazoa; phylum Chordata; class Actinopteri; order Clupeiformes; family Clupeidae; genus Nematalosa; species Nematalosa erebi. Next base: position 4,512 of record JAVQKI010307512.1, read on the forward strand.
GCTGCCACTACATATTACATATTACCTAATACAACAGCTGTGACAGTATGGGGCATTAATAGATTTCAGAGTGGCATCTAGAATGAGAACACGCTCACTCTGACAAAGGTGGGATTTCACACAACTTGAGAGAGGCTCTTATGTTGAAAACACGATCACATTTTAATGCTGACAAATAATAACAAATCCTACAGTAAAAACACAACCAACAACAAACCTTCTCAAGAGATAAAAAAAGAAGGCTAGCCTATACAAAAGGCTGGAAATAGAGCATTCACCTTGTAGGCCATGGGGCCCTTAGTGGAGCACTTAGGATTGTATGTGAGGTTCTCCTTGAGCCACTCTTGAGAAATGTCCTTTGCCTTTATCATGCCTTGTTATCTTCAAAGATACAGACTGATATAGATGTGGTGACCACCAGTGTGATGAAAACTGCTCCCTGTCACAGCAGGGCGTGTCACGGGAAGGACAAAGAGGAGGTGAGAGTCCAGAGAGATAGGCCTAGAGTAGTTTGGCATCCTTAGCATGAGTCAAGCTTGGAGTGAGATAAAGCAACGTCTGTAAAGGCGTGGGTCCACCTGTCCATGCAATGCACTGCATCTCCTTTGGAATCCAGTCAACTGGTGCTTCGACAGTGTACACCAGAGGAAGCCTTTGAGGCCAAACCACAACAACAGCTTACAAGGATTTTAAGCTGGTGGGAGTCACAGAATGTGAGTCCAGAGACCCACACAAATAGGCATACGCATACATAGTCCTCTATCTGAGACTCAAGTTACCTCACACGCGTAAACACACACACACACACACACACACACACATTCACACACACAGACTCTTTGTTTACTGTTGCACTCCAGTTTTGTAAGTTCAGGATCACTACTTCTTCTTCTTCTCCTTATCAGCTTGGCCCTTGGGCACCACAGGCATGAAATAGGCAGGGAAGAGGGCACAGCGCAGGGCAAGGAGGACGGGCACAGCAATGTACACTATGTTGAGCCCCATCACCATGCGCCAGGTGTCTGAGGGGATCCGGTAGGTGAAGGGTGTGTTAGAGTGTAGAGAAGCCCCAATATGGCACCACTGAGCCTGAGGCCAGACGGAGAGGAAGAGGAGGGTTAGGGAGTAATGGTAGCAGAGTACCTATGGCCATACGTTTATGGTTGGTATGAAGAACAGACTCCATGCTTTCATTTCATCACTTGTGTAACATATGTGATGTTTCTGAGGGGTGTTACCTGGGTCATGGCTCCAGCAAAGAGCAGAGTCCAGTCCAGCATCCAGTTATTTCCGGGAACATTTAAGCCATATACACACGCCCCCATGGAGGGGAGAGCATAGAACAAGAAGGCCAGCATCTGTTTATGGGTCATAAACACAATAGGGTTAGTTATGTCTTTGAGTAAAAAGGCCTATACATGTGATGACAGTGATCTAGTTATGGAGATAATATCTAACACAAGGTCAAATTCTACAAGTTATAACATAAAACAGTCCATAACAAAATCCTATAGATACTGTACATAAATCAGTATAATCTGAGAAAGTAGCCAAAGTGGCTATCTAGTGATTTTGGAGTTGCACTAAATGACTCACCATGACTTTTGGGAAGGCCACATTGTCCTTCAGATAGGGCTCATACTGGTAGATGTAGGTGAAACACACATCCAGACGACAGTCCAGCACCACCTGCACAGGACCCAGCAGTGGTGTGGAAAAATACACAGATGGGAATAAGCAGGGCATAAGATTACAATTTGCTTGGCAGACAACATGGCATTTTGTATTTTACATAAAAAGATCCTCTGAGATGGGCTTGCATGTGAGGGACATGGCAAAAGGAGAATGAACAGTTCACAAAGTAGTGAATTCCTGAGGAGAAATTCAATCTTTCTCTAGTGTTGGTGTGTTTATACTCACGAAGGCCCTAAGCACAGTGAAGGCCATTGACCCCAACAGCATAAGGGTCAACAGCAGGTCAATGGGCCGGGTCAACACACTCTTCTTCTGCTGTGCTGCAATCTAGATAAACACAAATGAACAAACAAACAAATACAAGTGCAAATAATCTCTCAAACACAGGCATATCAAAGACACAGAGGGACATAGTCACAGACCACAGGCACAGCTACAGTATATTTGTACATGTACACATTTGCACATAAGCAGAAACAATCCAGACACAACTTAGTTTTCTTTCTCAGGCAGTGATTACTAACAAAATTTCCATCCTCTACTCCCTCAGTATTCACCTGGTCTGCAGGAATGATTGGCAGCTCTCTAGGCCGACGCAGGAGTGCTACAGCAACCCATATCGGCAGCAGCAAGAAAGGGATGTTGCGCCAGAATGCAGGAAGAATACTGCTGCCATATTTACCTGCCCAGCAAAAATAACAAAATAACAAAATAAACTAAATAAATCTGCCCAGGAGCAAAATTTAAGATTCTGGGGTTAGAAATGAAATCAAAGCAAAACATAAAAAATAAGAAAACATCTGGTAGCAGACAAATGAATGTGGTGTGTGTGTGTGTGTGTGTGTGTGTGTGTGTGTGTGTGTGTGTGTGTGTGTGTGTGTGTGTGTGAGTGTTGGGTAACTGGCAAGAAACAAGCTACGAACCAATGACAATTCCTGGAATGAAGACGATCTGATTGGCTATAGATGAGCCAGCCCAGACAAGGCCCAGTCTGCGAAACGACCTCCTTCAGAGAGAAAACAAGAATTCACATGTTTACATTGTGGCCTCATTTGCCCTGTCAGCCCCTCTAAACACACTGTGTCTGTGAACCTACCCGGTTCCTGCAGTAATCACTAACCACCTCTTTTGGTCACTGACTGAGCAGATACGGTGCATTTGTGCTTTCAGCTCATTCTAATATACACCAATTCCTGAAAAATCTGTCCCTCAAGCCTTCTACCTGCACTGTGCATTCACTCTTATGAGTCTAGGCCACATACACCCCCAACATGAGAACACACAGCAACATCACAGAGGTCCCCCACACAATGATTTATGTCTCTCTTCCCTCAGTCATTGGGGTTTGCTTGTCTGCCTTCAGCTTGTAGCCAGTAGCAATAGGAATTGACAGGATTCCATCAAAATGACTGACAGGTCAATCTTTGCCAGCAGGGCTTTACAGGCTAGGAAAATGATTGGCTTGCCATATCACGGTTATGCTGGACAAGTCTGGATTTTCATGGCAAACCCTTTTGATATCTGTGCGAAGATTTAAATATGTTTGTACTCGACTAATAGAATATGCATGAAATATTTTCCTTTTTTTTTTGTTTTTTGGATGGCTGTTCCTGCCTAGCATTCTGGACTTCCCTAGTACCAGAACACATTTCTCTTTATACAGTGATAAAAACAAAAAACTCTGTAAGCTAGGCTTGAGGTGGAGTCGATAGGATGAGGAAGGTTGAGCCCTTATCAGTGTGCACTCTTACCCTTGGGACAGGCGTCGCACCATCAGGAGCTGGAGGCTGAAATGCACAATGCTGTCCCAGTAACTCATCAGGATGGCATAGGATGTGGAGAGATATGGTTCCCCCTGAAATACACAGTTTTTAATTCCTGGGGTATGTACAATTAATGTTATTACAGAATAATTGGCATTAGGGTATAACTGTATTTTCATTTTTCTTTGCTGGTGGTGCGTGGTGATGGTGTACAGTATACTAATATGCTTATACTGTATCTACCTTTTTGAGGTAGAAGCCCATGAAACCCTTGATGTATCCATCCTGCTCAAGAGCGTTTGTTAGTCCAACCATGCAAGTGAAGGAAAGCTCTGCAAATACTGCAGAACAGAACACATAAACAAACTTAGATTATAAACAACCCATTCCCTGACACACACAGACACACACAGACAGACAGACACACACACACACACACACACACACACACACACACACACACACACACACACACACACACACACACTGTGAGCAAAAAAATATAATACATTTCCATCCTTCTACTGTTTTTTTCCCTTACTACTCTCCCTCCTACTCTTTCCTCTGGACTATTCTCCATCAACTTACTTCCTGATTGATTTATGCTGCCGTGGTGGAAGGTAATGAGGCTGGCTTGCAGACCCAAAGGGATGCCCATTTATATTAAGGTCCCCTGAAGGGTGACTTATCCCGATGCTGCCAAGAGCTGAGGCAGAAAGGGCACATCTCTACGCTTCAGCCCAGCCCCGCTGATGACTGGGGTGAGTGAACAGGACTGGGGTTGCAGGGCAGGCTACACAAATGAAGAGTGACAAAAGGATCAATAGGAGCAGAGAGGTACTCCTAAAGGAATGAATATGGCCCAGATAAAGATGGATAGAGGACAAAGGCCACCCACAACACCACGGTTGGTTGGTGGTAGAGTGTATCCCCAGTAAAGCATAACTACAATACAATAACACAGACATGCTTTATTCCACTAGATACACACACACACACACACAACCACACACACACACACACACACACACACACCAAAAGAGAGAAGATCGAGAGATGTTTAAAAGGGGGTACCGTAAAAAAGTGGATCCACAGCCTTTTTGTGTCGCATGGTGAAGTAGACCACAAGAAAGACAGACAGCAGGACCACTGCTCCCATTGCCAGGATCACTGTGGGTCTGCAAACACATAGCTCAAAATGAGGGATGGTCCTCACAGACAGCTTCTACCTTTATTACAGTAACTGGTGTTCATTACATTAACCATAGGAGTCTACTTTATTACTGTAGGGTTATCATGGGATTACTGCATTTGACAGTTCTATAGGCAACATTTGCTAGATTTTCCCGTTATTTCCTGAGAAACGAGGTAAAACATGACTTGACCTCTGACGGAGTGTCATTGTCCGTGTGCGTATGTGCGTGCGTGTGTGTGTGCGCGCGCATCACACACGATTGCGACAAAAATGACTTTCTGGAGCACTCTGCTGGTATAGTCTGGTATGACTGATACTGACACACACCCCTCATTCAAAAATGATTTCGTCGTTTTACTCTTTTACACTAGGTCGACAACAAATAGCATTTAAATTTCAACTTACTCTTGAACCGCAGGAACGTTGTTCATTCCATACAGCACAAAAGGTGCTGTCAGAGACAAGATGAAAACTCCAACCTCCTGTGGCAGACTTATCCCCATGTTTTCGGTACCAACTAACACAGATTCTGAAATTAATCTCTCTCCTCTGTGATCAGTTCTTTTAGCGCTGAAGGCAGGAAAGCCAGCATGTGTTTACCACGTACCAACTACGTCTTATATTTCTGTCACTGCTGCCTATTCTAATGTGCGTTATCTTGAATCCATTCCTCGTGGTATGTCGATCAGACTGACCTACAGTCTCACATTAAGCAATGTAGACTGCCGCGTCAGGATAGGTGTCAAAGTCCAAGAACTTTGTAACATCATACCCATAAACCAGGGGTCTCCAGCAGGTAGCTACCAGAGGTTCGCCACCTGCCTACACTGAATACATTGACTGCTTTAAAGTAGCTCTCCAAAGGGTCAAAGGAAATGTCAATAAATCTCATAACATAGTCATAAAAGGCATTAAACCTGTTAAAATGTATGACATCAAATCCAAACATACAACCCTGTCTGTCTGGAATAAAATAATCCTGGTTTTCCTGGTCTCTGATGAGAATTGATGTTGATTATGCACCCTAGATTTGTAACTATGGAAAATAAAGGCACCACAAATTTAGATGACACTTTAAATGAGTGTTTGCACTGCCCTGTAAGTGTGTAAGATGGTAAAGGGTGTAACATTTATCTCCAGGATTAACAGTTATACTGATTTAAAATAGCTCTTGGTCTCGTTGATATAGTCAAGGTAGATCACAGAGGAAAAAAGATCGGACATCCCATAAACTAACCGGCCTGGCCCTACTCTGTTGACTACTGTAACTTCCACGAGAGGGGGCAATTTTACCGCAGAATGCCGTGAAAA
>JAVQKI010307589.1:0-12317 GCA_036025975.1 Nematalosa erebi
AGAAACCAGTATTTACCTCAGATGTTACTTTCATGCACTATGCCTACAATTCCCAGGGAAGCCCAAACCAAGTGTGTTCTTGCCTTAGTCACTGTGTACTCCCATGGTTTCTTTTCTGCATTTGGCATGCCAAGCTGTGTCAAACCACATCTGTACGCCTTGCAAATGAGCACTGGGAGCAAAGAGAGAGGCGAGGATCTGTTGGACAGATTAGCTCACTCTGCCTACCTGTTCGGCGCTCATTGAACAGCTGGCCTTGGAACGTTGGGGCTTTTTGTGGTTTTGCCAAGCAAACAGAAGCAGCATTCTCTCACTGAGGTGCCGTCTCTCTTGCCGGTGACAAAGCATCCCTCCGGAGCAAGATAACGTGAAGTGCGTCTCCAGAGGTGGCTGCTGCTGCAGTGGATTTCGCCTGTCAAAGCACTCTTCCAGTGGCTTCTCTTAAAAAACATTCCCAGACCCTTTTTTTCTGCTCATAAAGCTATTTCCCCTCTATCGGCTCCGCTGGTGCTTAGCTATTGTTCTTCCAGACACACACTCCTTTACTTTCGTCCTAGTGATAAGTTGCCGAGGTTTTGGGTACATGTTAAATGTCGGTTCGGCCTCCTCAGACAAATGTTGCTTTTCCCGCATCCATCAGAAGCTGTTTAAAATACCCCTTGGTAGCCATTTCTGTGAGATGCCAAGGGCTCCATACAGGCATTTTTGACTAGAAAATAACATAATAGAGTCTTCAGCCGGGCCTCAGAGGATCAGGCTACTGAGTGGACATTTCACCGTTTCTGCGTCTGTCTGCCTCTGTCACCCAACTCCCAGAACAGAGAAGAGATTTTCTTTGTGTGTTTTGTGGATGCAGATAGCGGCAATGCATCACTTTACTAGCCGATTTAGATAAAGAGTAGTATGGCAGTTCAAGATGAAAATGTTTGTGCCGGCGAAGGAGGGAAAAATATTTGGGGATATTACATGGATGTTATGCCTTGATATGGAGGTAGCAGCTGAAGACACAACTGCGGCTTCATTATCAGTGTTCTAGAACCGAGCTTTGCTCTCCCAATGCAATTTTCACTTGTGCCATATTGTCGAGTACTCCATTGTGATTTTTTCAGCAATAAGGTCAAAAGAACTTTTTTTTCACTATTTTCTGCCAACTTCCCTCAAGTCATTTGGAAATTAGTTTTTTTTCCCCTTCCTGTACTTTTTCTGAGATTACTGTTCCCCCTTGATTTACAGTCAGTGTGAGGCAGATAAGAATTAATTAGTAAAATGCGCTCTATATAGATCAAGCTTTCTTTCGCCAAGTTAGAGTGCTGAGTGCCGACCTTGGGTTTGCGTGCATTATTGATGGTGCTAATCTGGAACAGGCGGCGTAATTAAAAGACAGAGTGGAATAGAATATTAACAAAGCTAAATGATGTACCAGTGTGTCTGGCGTCGCCAGAACGTCGCTGGCGACGTGGCTTGTAATTAAAGCCGCTGCTGTGTGATGTTTACCCGGGCTCATCGTCATCTCATGTTCCGCCAGGTGCCCGTGCTGCCCACGGCAGAGAGCCAGGCTCAAGGGCAGGTCTTGGCCTCCGGGGTGCGGTGGGGGCAGACGCCCATCAACCAGTCCACGCCATGGGAGACGGATGAGCCCCCAGCCAAACAGATGCGGGACAAAGACCTTACAGGTACTTTACACACACACACACACACACATTCTATATACACTGATACATACACACAGACAACATGCCTGCATGCAAAAACAACACACACACTCTCTCTCATACACACAGGAAAATTCAGGATGTCTAGATGTCTGATGTCTCGGGATCTAGGGTGTTCAATGTGAAAATATCCTCATTGTTTTGTTAGAAACATTGGAACATGTGGGATCTTGTGCTGTATTTTGTGAGTGTAGATTTTTAATGCAGCCATATTTGAAGCTTTTGTGCACCTTTCCCCAAGTGTGTGAATGTTCGCTCATGGTCAGACATCAGTATATGATGATGACATTAAGTGCAATGTGTTTGCAATGGTGTCAGTTTTGCCCGAACAGCCACATCTGCAGTTTGCTGCCAACTAGACAGCCTGGACCACTTTTTGTCAATGAATGCAATTTCATTCCTCATGCATTGTCATTAATTGTTTGACATTGAAAAAGAAATGCTTTCTGCTATTTTATATGGCACAGAGGGAAGCATTATTGGCCACAAGAAAAGCGAGGGCAAGAGGGCAATATGGCTGCTTGTTGATATGAGTAATTAGCTTTCCCTCCATGATGCAGCTGAATTCCCATTATGAGGCACTCATCAGTAATGATTCCTCAGCTTCTGACATTCCCACAGACCTCCCTAGTACATTCAGACACACACACACACACACACACACACAAAAGCACAAACACACATATGCACACACACACACACACACACACACACACACACAAACACACACACAATACACATGCAGACATATGCAAACGCGCACAAGCACGCACACAGAGACACAGACGAAAACACCACACACACAAAAACACAGACACACATGCAGAGAGAAATATACACACAGACAAATGCAAAGACGCACATGCACACAGATACACACAGCACACACACACAGCACTCACTACTCACTAGCATTTGCAAATGAACTCAGACAAAGTGCTGGATTAACATTGCTGGTTCACTGCAGCTGATTTCGATGAAGACCTTTAGGGTCGACCACGTCTCAGGCAATTCGTCCACAGTCTGCAGTTATTTTTAGATCAGAAGCTTGCACCTCTCCCACGGGGAGCAGTTCACAGCTCTGGAGATCATGTGACATGATAGAGTAGAAATGGAGAATTATGTTCAGGAAATGCAAATACAAAAGAGAAATGCATAATGTATTGGCTAGCCCATTACAGCACAGAATGATTAGATTTAGTCACAGTCGGTGACCCTGGTTGGATGTTGCGATGAGTGACGGTAACCCCTCTGCCCACCTCTGCCCCCCTACTCCCTCCCCTGCAGGGTCCCTCTGGCCCCCCGTTGTCACAGTGAGCCAGCCCAGCCTCCTGGCCCACTCCTACGGGATGCCCCAGGCTCCGGCCTACAGCCAGGGCGTGACGGTGCAGGCGCCCATCATCGGAGTGACTCCGACGCTGCCCAATCCCGTGCCGCCGCCTCACCCGCTCATGAGCGCCCACTACCAGCTGCCCCAGCAGCCGGCGCAGCCCCTGGCCAACATGGTGCTGAACATGCACAACCAGCCAATGGGCGTGGCCGCCCTGCCGCCCATCACCATGTCGCCCATGACGGGCGTCTGCCAGGTGGCCCACCCCGTCCACACGGTGGTGGGCAACGGCCACATGCCCAACCCCATGGTGCCGCCGCCCGCGTCCACCCTGCCCGCCCTGCCTGCCGCTGCCGCCCCTCCGCTGACCAATGGCCAGGCAGCGCTCCAGCCCCATGCGCCAGCTGTAGCGCCTGCTGCCGTCGCAGCTGCGGGCGAGGCGACTAACGGCCTACAGATGCTCAGAACTGTGGGGATGGGGAAGTATGAGTTCACCGACCCCTGGCATCCCAAAGGTAAGTCACGTTAAAAATTATAATTTGAATGAAAACAGAGAGAGAATTGTAACAGATGGAGACACCACTTCACTGACTCTCCAGGGGCTTTGAAAAAAAACGTTGTCTTTCTTAACTTCTGAGCCTTCTTCGCCTCTGAAAAAACACACACACACACACAGAGGTGAAGCAATAATATTTTCTCTCAAATAGTTTCCAGCAAGTTCTCATTCTCTCTGTCTGTCTAATTCTTTTCACTCCCACTCCCTCTTCCTCTCTTCACTTTCTTGCCTTTTTTTTCTTCTCGTTTCCCACCTCTCTCCTTATCTTTTTCTCTCTTTCCCATCTCTCTCTCTCCCTCTTTCTCTCTCTCTCTTTATCCTCTATTCTCCCCATCTTATTCTCTCTCTCTCCCCTTCTGCCTTCTCAGCTGATGGTCTAGAACACATTTATTATGTTCCCAACTTTCACCTTCAATAAAAACACTCATCCGTCTGCTCCACCATGTGGACAAGTGCCTAGTGGATTGGTTCACTTTTCTGTTTGTTTTTCCATCCCCCCCTCCCCAGTAACGGCTCATGATAACTTTATGAGGTTCGGAGGTTAGGTGCACTGACACTTTTGCAATATGCTTGAGAAAAATATGAGAAACTAATAAAATGCTGAGTCGCACTCTGAATGCGATTTCCAGTTATGAGATTTGTGTGGTAAACTGCACGTATGCCCTGCGGTTTTAATTTGGAGTGGCATCAAAAGAGTTCCGCATAACCCCAAAGAGCCTGTCATTTAGCCGTGCACAAAAGAATTTTCAAATTGACAGTCCCCAGATGTGTCTCAGACATGAAGACGTATACTCCATTCCCTCAAAACGAACACACACGCACACATGCAGTACATAGACTTTTTTTTCCATCTGAAAAGCTACTGCTGCTATTGCAGTGTATCTGCACCTCTCACAAGCCACCTGAGTCTCACTCAGTCCCAGCTAGGTGTGGCATAAGAAACCACCAGACCACCTGGGTCTCAGAGACCCTGCGTTACCTTCACCTATCAAGGAAAAAAATTAACACCCCGGGCTGCTTCGTCTCATGGGTGCAAGTGTCTAGGTGCAAACGTGTTTTCACAAACACCAGGCTGACTAAATAGTCTAAAAGAGAACAGAGGTTTATAAGAATGTAGAGCTTTGTGGAACATTTTAACTAGTGAAGTGCTGTGGAACATCAGGGAGGAGAGTAAGAACCGAAAATTTGGCTCTGCAGGGTCTCCTTGTGCCTTTCTGTTCTTTTGGCTCACGACTCCAAGTTGTCATTAATAACAGTAATAACGCATGAAGGAGCCCTGCAGGCAGCCATGCTGAAAGTGTGTTATTTTCCTCAAGTGTAAAGCCCCAAAACTATTTTCATGCCTATTTTAGGCACATGGGGTCATACAGCAACCATATGCTCAGACATATGTAAATATCTGTTGGATCACAATGATGGCAATTCACATGAAAAAGAATTATGGTTTTGTGCTTTGCCTCTTGGCTTTTTGGAAGTCAGGTATTCAATCATGCCCCCTGAAATATTCCAAATAAAAATGAGTTGGTTCTGCAAGCACCACAGGGAATATTGCATTGTATTTTTTTTCTCTCATTTTTTTTTTCTTTTTTGTTGTCGGCAGCAGAAATCCCTCAAATATTCGGTCAAGCTACAGGCAAGGAATCTGTTCCACTGCCTCTCGCTTAAATTGCATGTCATGTTACATCACCGGAAATATTAATCTTCGATGAGAGAAGGAACATGCAAACTGCTGCACCAGCCCTCTTCGGCAGTTAACTGCTTGTAATTGAGATTGCGAAGTCCATTCATAAAAAAAAGTCCCTGCAGAGCTTGTTTGCTCAGGCAAGGTCACCCATCTCCACAGACCCCCACACCCACCTTCTCTCCAAAAAAAGAAAAACCTTGGGAAAACATTTAGGCACACCTTGATTAACACTGGCTCACCAGTGCCTTATTTGCGAAATTCTGTCGACATATGCAGATTTTTAATTCCGGACTTACTTTGTTTTAATCTGACTCACGTATTATAACTCTTACTCGTTTTAATTTGAATTGAGACTTGCATATAATTAAACTCATACAGCAGCTAATAAAAATAGATAAAAGATGACAAGGCTTTGTGAGCCCCTAAGATATTAATGAAAGTGGCCTGTGGCCAGCCTGCTGAGCTACCTCTGCCCGTACGTAGCGAACGGCCCTCTGACACCGGCATCATTATTTCCCCTGTAATTAATATAGAGAAAGCAGCCACCTCATTAATTTTGATAATTCACCGTCCGCCTCCTTCATGGAGGCTCCCCTGCTTTTCATTAATGATTTCCTCTTCTAACGCGACGCAGTGAAACCTCTGACAGGTCCATCTTGCTGCAAATTATCATAACCAAGTAGCCCGAGTCGCTCCCACAGAAATAGCCGTGCTCTCGCTCGTCGCTGGGCAGTCGGTGAGTGAGCCATTTAGAATTCAGTCCCCCTCCTCTCCCACACACACACACACCCACACCCCACCCCCATGTTCTCTCATCCACCCGCCCATCCCCTTCCTTTCTGTTCGAGAACAAGGGAGATGTCAGTCACAGAGTGGCCGGCTCTCTCCTGGCGGAGGAGTGATTAGCGCGACTGGTGGCAGGGAGATTGGAGTGGATTAGCGCGCTAAAAGCACCTGAGGACACACTGGACATTTGCCTTGTGATGACAGCAGATGTTGTTGTTCAACACGGGCAAACAGCAGCTCCTCCTCCTCCACCACTCCCACCCCACCATCCCCTGCCTCTCCATCATTACAAAAGGAGTGAGACATTAAATTGACTTTTCCTTTTTGCTGAATCGAGAGATATGATTGCTGAACTGTGACCCAGAAACGATTCATATTCAAATGCCTTTGGATGTCAGTGGCTCAGTAGGTTTTTGAAATATTTGCACCATGTTTTATTCCCTTGTTCCAGCACTAGCTTCATTTAACATCAGAATTTCTGCCTCAAAAAGCCTAAATCCGTGTTTTCCATCTGAAATGATGAGATTAATGTGTACTCAGCACCAGCGGAGCCTAATGCAGGAATTTGTAGTTTTTTAAATCAATTTACTGAGCATTTTGGATGTAGGTCAGGAGCAATCCAAAGACCAACTGTGGCTGTGAGGCTTGGCCCTGCCCCCTGGACGCATGGTGTTTGTCGTGCCTTGGGGCTGCAGGGCCTCTCATCTGAGGAGATTTAAAGGTCCAACACGATGGCTTGCTTACTCGACAGTCTTCTTAGATATTGGAGCTGAAGGCAGCCAAAACCTAGGAGCCAACTACAGGCAGGCCACCATGAGTAGCAAAACGCATCAAAAATTAGCTCATTTGAAATGTTATTTAGATATTTGGACTGACTGTCTGTACAGATCACAGGAATTATACGCGACTCATGCTTGGAGAGCATCTCTGGCCTGCACACAGCAAGCAGCAGTGGGAATGCTGGAATTTGCCCAATTTTACCGCTGTCATTAACATAATGTCCTGTTTGTCACAAGGATTTTATCCTTTTTCTTATAGGTGCCTTCTCCCACATTAACTGTAATACTCAAATGATCTGGCTTGTAATCTTTCCGCCTCGATCATCTGGATGAAAACTCCCAGATTTGTTAATGCAGCTCCAAACACTGCAACTGCCATCACAGCCTATCCGGCTATCTGAGATGGAAGATTCTAGTTTAGTTTGGCAAGTCTCACTTCAAATACTGTCCATTAAACCTTGACCTTATGGTTAGCTCATATCCAAGATACATTTAGTGTCATTTTGTTTTATCAAAGAGAACCAGAAAACATGAAGGCAAACAAAGGGCAAAAAAACAGAGACCTCGACAAATCTTCCACTTCAACATTTCTCTGCCGACTGTTATTACATTTCAAGGGAAGCACAAATACAGTTGCTACATTTTATGTGTTGACCTTGGAGGGAAGATATAAATGCTTGAGGCGCTTCACAAAGCACTCTGGATAAAGCCATCGTTGAAGCCTGATTGCTATTATCCATTATAGTTTCAAGTCCATCTGTGTTTTAATTGCGGCAGAGCAACATGAATGGTCTCTTTCAGTGGTCTGTAGACCCGATTGTCTGCGGAGCAACTTTGTATGCATTTATTCTGACCTTATCCCTTTGTGATCCCGCACCAGTCAGGCTGCTATTGAGAACTGTTCATCTCATATCTGCACTTGCATTGTTATCGATTCACAGCTCCTTTGTGCCAAAACAAGAAGAAGAAAAAATATCTGCTGGCTTCGTAAGCCTCTGTGCTTCCTTGTACAGAAGCCTCTGTAGGCTGTTCTCAGGATGATCCAAGGCAGTCTTAAGGCGGCGTTTGGGGAACTGTGTGTGTTTGCTGAAATTCGCACCAACAATACAAAGCCAGAGAAGGGCGATGAAATTCCCTTTCACTCCCTTCCTGGAATTATCCAGGATTTGAGGCTGCCAGCATTCCCGGATGTTGTAATAACTAGCTTTGGCATATTTGTAGAGGCTGAAGATGCCCCCCCACACACCCACTCTCTGCCTTCCGAAAAGTGTCCACCTGTGCCATGTCTTGTCGGGTCCTCCTCCAGAGAACACTGACCCACTTAAAGTGAATTGAGAATAATTAGCTGCCATGGCGCATGCTAAAACTCTGGGAGAGCATTTCAGTGAGCAGCACTCCCATTAATGCATATAAATGGCTTCCAGGAGCCATCCGCTCTGTAATACGTGCCTTAAGATAACCCAGTAGATGTAATTTCCGGCAGTGTTCTGTCACCACTCTGGGCCAACAAGAGAACCAAGGTGCTCGTACCTCGGCCCTGCCATTGTAATTCATCAGTGCTGGCACGCGTCCAGGCGCCGTGCAATTTCAGGTCACATTAGAGATGCTCTGCCACAGCCCTAAAGAGGCCATCTCGATGGAGACCCGTCCTTCTCCGCTCCAAGAGCCCATTTGCAGCCCATCCATTTTGCTGCGGACGCCCATTCACAAGCTAAGGGGCCCTTTTTATGTCATCTATGGGGACAGTTTGGATATGCCGTGGCTCAGTCATCCGTGTCCACGTGTCGACGCGCCGAAGGGTCGAGGCCAGAACAGCCGTCGGGAATGTCAGAGCATGAGTAGCTGATGGGTGCGCCGCCGACACCGCCATCCCAGTTTGAAGAGCTCATTTTAATTTTAGAACAGGACGTGCGGTTTTAAAATTCTAGCAGGCCATTTAATTGGCTTCTGAAACAGTCTCTCGTTATGGTTATCTGAAAACACACTCAGACAAGGGCCTGTGTGGTGAGGTCGTCTATATGAAACAACGGTGAGGATAAAGACCCCACAACTGGCGGCATCAAGGCCTCACTTTAAGCTGCTGACTCAGATTCACCATATCACATCACACTCACAATGCTCTCAGGCCTTCGGAAAGCAATACATTGCATAAATTGTTCAGACAGGATACTTGACGACATTCTGGGGTTCTCTTTATTGGATTTTCCCAACCAATACAAAGTCAATGTCAATGTGATGCCCTAGTAATACACGGTTTTAAAGATGTTAGTTATGCAATGTTCAATTTGCCCTATGTCTTGTGCCATAAAGATTGGAGCACTGACCATGTTTCACAACAGTGTCACAGCAAGGCACTTCAGACAGTCAGCTGCTGATAGCCATAGCATTTGGCCCTGAACTGTTGTTGTTTATTTGTATTCCCTTACATCATGTATTCTCGTCATTTCACCCCCACACATTACACATCACCGCAGAATGCAGCAGCGTGTCTGTAGCAATGTCACCACATATACTGTACAGCATTGGCATGTTTTCTGCTGGCTTCTACCTTGCTCTCTCTCAATGGTTGTGTCACTCTACAGGGTCGCAATGATTCTCATTTAGGTTTGCCATACATTATTGCTATATTCAGTTCTGTTTCTATACCTTTCTTCCTTTCTCTCTCATTTTGTTTCTTTCTGTCTTTCTCTCTTTCTTCCTTCCTGTTCTCTTTCTTTTTCCTTCCTCTCTTGTTTCCTTCCTTCCTTCCTTCCTTCCTCCCTCCTCTTTCCCTCTTTCTTTCCTCCTCTCTCCTTTAAGGCTTAATGAACTCAATGTTGTCTACTCTGTCACTGTGAATTCCCCAATAAGAGTGTTGCTCTTTTCTGTTCTCTTCGTGTTTTTCCTCTTCTTCTTTCTCTTTTCCATTCTACAGAAATGTTGAAGGAATTGAACCAGCAGCGGCGAGCGAAAGAGTTTACAGACCTGAAAATAATTGTTGAAGGCAAAGAGTTTGAAGTCCACCAAAATGTTCTAGCTTCCTGCAGCTTATATTTCAAGGACATGGTTAAAAGGTTTGCCTTTTCCTCCAGCTGTTGATCTGATCTGTTCTTTTTGTAGGGTGCATTTGTGTCGCTTCTTTTCCCTTCCCCTCTCTCTTGCAGGTGTGAAGACAGAGGTGCCTACCACAGGGCCAGTAGCCATTCCCTCTATTACTCAAATGAATGTATTTCTCTTTGGGGAAAAAAGGTCAACACTTACCCTACCCTTTCATCTCCTTAAACTAAATGAACAAATTTACATTTTAATGGGCAAACAAAGTTCCATGACTGGGTTTCTCTTTTTTTCCTTCGTTCTTTTTCGTTTTTTTTTTTACTCTAAATGTCAGAAGCAAATAGTAGAAAATATTAGTGAGGCATCTGGCATTTCTAATCAGTTCATCTCCCGGGCATTTCCTTCTTCCCATATGTTCCCATGCGAGTGGTAACATGCCAGATACATTATGCAGTGCACAAGAAATCTCAATTGAAAAACACACGCGCGCACACACACACACACACACACACACTCACCGATCACCCTAGTTTTTTTATGCCTGAATACAGTGGCAGCATAAGTGCACGGATGTCCTCTCTGCAGTCTCGGCGAGCCGTGGAAGGGTAGTGTCCGTAGCCTGGCCGAGCGCAGTAGAGATGGATGACTGCCCTTTGTGTGACCCTCTCTGTGCTGCTGTCAGACCTCTAGCCCCTCTCCTGGTGCCTCTCACTCGCCTCCTCACCCGCACCCACCAACGCCTCCCCAACACGCCTTTGCTTTTCTCGGATCGCCTGACGGCTGGGGCAACGCTTGGTGCATTCGGCCACACCATGCCCCCGCCAACCTCGGTGGCACATCAGTTTTTTTTTTTTTTTTTTTTTTTCCTATGTCTTTCACCCTCCATTTGTGTTTGTGTTCCTCCCCTCCTCCTCTCTTGTCTGCGCCCCTCATATCTTCTCCTCTCCTCTTTCCCCTCCTTGCCTCTCCTCTCATTTCTTCTGATCCCTTCTCTTCTCCTCTCCTCTCCACTACCCTCATCTCGTCTCCTCTGCTCTCCCCTCTACTCGCCCCTCCACACCTCTCCACACCTCTCTACTCCCCTCTTCCCACCTCCCCTCTTCCCCTCCCCTCCCCTCCTCTCCTCACCCCTCTACTAGCCTTCCCTCTCCTCTCTTTCCCCTCTTCTCTTCTCCTCTCCCCCTCTTTCCTCTCCTCTCCTCTTCTCTCCTTTCCTCTTCTCTCCCCTTCCCTCCTGCTTGCCCCAAGAGCCAAAATTAGAGCATCACAGGCTGCCGACATCTGACAAGTCCCTCAGGTGTGGATCAGGTGGATGTCGCTTGAACTCTCTGGGAAGTTGCCCAATGTCCTGAAGCAATGCCAGACAAATGCATGGCATGAAAAAGGGCTCCGATATTTTTTATTTCATTTATTTTTTTTATTTTTTTTTCCGTGGTCTGCCGGGAAAAGGGAGAGCGATGTGAGGCTTTCATTAATTTATGGAGGCCGTGATCGGTGTCTGTGTTTGTGGAGAGGGAGGTCTTTAAAGCTGTCCCCTCAGTCTGCTTAGTGTTGTTTTGTTTCTTTTTTCAGGAAGGAATTTTAGCCACCTCTCACTTGTGTTGCCTAATTGGAGCTACTGTCTGTCTGATCATACAAGTTTGTGCCTTTTTTGTCCCTAATGTCTTTTGTTTATGTTACTGTGCGTTCTTTACTCCATGTTTTCTTGACAACACTCTACAATTTATTTGTTGATGCGTTTTGTACTTTTTGTTTGCCTCTGTAGTCTGTGGGATTAGTAGGGTATCAGTAGTTACTGACAATCCTTTGATCCCTGTTAAACATTCCGTAATCCCATAAAGTAAGAGAAAAATATTCTTCAAGTCACAGAACACAGTTTGAGAGGCTTTCCTACTGTTAATGCACTCCGGTATCAGGATTGGAGTTTACAGACAACTAATATATCACACTCCCAAGTGTCCCTGTGCAGAGAGAAATTTTTTTTTAGATGGTGGAGGGTGGGATGGTAGGGTGGTGATTGGAACTCTGCCTCCACCTGATTGTAAATTTGGCCAGGGCCTCGGCAGGCCATCTGGGAAGTGGAAGCAATGAAAACGACATTAGGGGCTGTAACATTGAGTGCGGCTCTGACACGGACGTCACTGGAGCAAGAAATGTGCTGATGCACCTCTCAATGCTATCACGAGTCCCCGCTCCCACCGCTGCTCTGCCGCGAGGTTGAATAGGACAAGGGCTGGCGCTCAGACCAGGGGCTGTGGCTGGTACAGTGGCCTGCCTCACTGTTGGAGGGAGTGAGTTAGTCCTCTTCCCTCCGTCCTCTTCCCTCTTCCCCGCTGTCCAAACTTTCCATCATTACCCTGGCAAGGGAAAAAGCACCTTGCAGGAATGTGAAAAGCAATCAAGCTATTATTTTTTTTTTTATTTTTTACAAAAAAAA